>JAIPRM010002088.1:0-23914 GCA_025469315.1 Stegophylla sp. TES_Ste_2020 | reverse complement strand
TTTCTTATATTATTAATTTCCTTTGTTCAGAATCGTTTTACTGAAGAAATGATTTATCGTTTCTTTAAAATTTAATACGCCCATCAAGAGAATACCACCCGTCGTGCGAAGTATGTCCGGCTTTTTACCTACGAATTAATTATGTAATTTCTATTTTTTTTTATTTATATTGTATATAATTTATTTTAAATTTTTTTTAGATACACATAAATTTAATGATCATGGAAGCCCGAATGCAGTCAGAACTTTTATTCGTATTGCGTGCAGTCATGAATTACATGTTATGATCTGTAGATCATTTATGTTCTTTTATAATATGTTATGTAATTAAGAATTATTTTTCAATATGTATACAGTACTTGTTATACGATTTTCATTTTAAAGGATACCATAATTTGTTTTCATATTTTTAATTTTTTTTTGCTTATATTTTGTATAAGTTAAACATAAAATATTTATTTAAATTTTGAAAACATTTTCTATATTATTACCATTGTTTTTACAAATTTGTATTTTTTAATTACTGGAGAGTAAATTGTTTTATCTGATTGTGATACTAAAATTTTTTACTGTCATTATACCATTTTTACACACAAAATATATTGCTATAATTATTTAATGTAACAATCCATATTTTTATAGAAATACTTAACAATTTTTAGTCATATTTTTTAAATTTATTGTTGTTTTGTGATTTATTTATATATATATATATATATATATATATATATTTGTATGTATATATTTTTCAGCTTAAGAAATATTAATCAAACTAACTATTGTCAACAATTTAAAAATCATGTATTCGTTTAAAGACCTGAACAAAAATAAATATTTAAATGACCAAAAATGCATTGGTACCGTATTTTGATTTTTAATTTTAATACCCTTTATTTATATTAAAAATAAAATAAGAATTTCACAATTATTATTCATTACTAGAAATGTGGCAGTATCCGGTCAAGTAGGACAAGTGAGTGCCGCCAACTGAGGGTCAAATCACATTATATAAATTTTTTAATTTATAATTATTATGTCTTCTTCTTTTAATACATTATTTATGTTGCATATAAATGCTTAATATCAAAAAAATGTTTTCCAGTTTACACCTTTTAACCTCCTTAGGGGTTGAATATCGCAAAACCTCGTACTTAGTGCACGTGTCCTACCTGCCAAATTTCAGTATCGTACGTCATGTAGTTTTCTAGATTTCTTGTATAAAAGAAAATATCACTCTCTTTTAAATATTCAAATATATTTTAAGGATGTAATTTTGGTTGAAAATGAATAATATTGAAATATTACCTATACATTTTAATAACAATACCTACTTGAATAATTATTTAAACTTAGATACTAGTTACTAGTATATTAGGGCGGGGGAAAAAGTATCTTGTATCTATGAAAAAATAAAATAAAGAATAAAATATATACTTTGTTTTTTAGCATCTTGCCCATCCCTGTTCATTATAGATTGTTATTTAAAAACATTTAAAAAATTTTTTCTATGCAAGACAATTGTTAACTTATTATTTTAAAATAGGATGTATTTTACTTTTAATTAATTTATTTTATCGATATTTTAGTAAACTGATAAATGGATAACAATATTAAAATTGCATATGCATATCTTGTTACATCTTGAAATTTTAAAATGGTTTGATCACTAATGTTAAATTTGAACTAAAATTTATTAATTGGACAGTCTAGTAAATGGTACTTTCTAGTTGATCTTGCTTTTGTAAAAATGTAAAAAAATCAAATATGTGGTTAAAAATGGTTAATTCATTTTTACTTCAATCACAACGAGGAAGGTTTAATTTAATATTATATTTGGCCATTATTACATGGGTGTATCATGTATATAATCCACCATAGAACAATATATAAAATCTTAACAAATAGGTACAGTATTCTTCAAGAATTCTCTAACTAGACATTATAACACAACAGGTTCTCTAAACTTTGATTATTTAGTCAAAATATCATAACCGCTGTCAGTGATTAGTATAGTGTGTTCAAATTGAGCTCCTCTAGAATCGTCGATCGTAACGATTGACCATCCATCGTCTAATATTTCGACTTCACTGGTCCCTTGGCAAATTACTGGCTCAACAGTAAACACCATACCCGGCTTCATTACTCCCGGATAAGTGTGTAAAGTAGAGTGGAAAATTATTGGAGGCCCGTGAAAATATGTTCCGATCCCATGGCCGGTAATGCACGACACAACACGGTGGTTATTTTGAATTGCTGTTTTCTCCACGGCCGCGCCGATGTCTGTGAAACTTCTTCCCGGCCCGCAAGCTTCTATACCCGAATACATACACATTTCGGCTACGTTCATCAGTCTTTTTCCGTATTTATCCACATCGCCTACGCAATAAGTCGCCGCACAATCGCCGTGAAACCCGTTCAAATAGACGGACACGTCAACAGATATGAGATCACCGTCGTGTAACGGCCGATCATCGGGCACCCCGTGGCACACGACGTTGTTCACCGACGTGCAGACCGATTTCCGGAACCCGTTGTAGTTTAACGGCGACGGGTACGCGTTGTTGTCGATGATCAAGTCGTGTACAAAAGAATCGATCTCGTCAGTGGTGGTGCCGACCCGAAGTATACTCTTGGTACTGTTTAATACGAATTTGGCAAACTTACAGCTCTGTTGTAACATTTCTATCTGACCTTTATTCTGGATTTCGGGCGCCGAATTTTGATCGGGTTCCTCGACGATACCAGTAATCGCGTACTGCGGTAACGTCACGTACTCCGGCACCGTCCTGGGCTCACTGACATTGCCCAATTCCACTAAATCATAGACGCCAAAATTCGTTTTGAACTTTGTCCACAGTGATTTCGATATTGGTCCATCGATGAACCAACGTTTGGTGATCGCATTTTTACAAAAATTCATATTATTAAAAAAAACGGTTTTTGTATATGAGCTCCAAAGAGACAATAACACGAAAAAAAAAAAATACTGAAATACTATAAGCTGCTAGTGTTAGAACATTTTAAAATCTAACGTTTACTATTAAGTCCACAAAATTCGTTCGATACCCTGAACCCGTTTTCACTTCGTCAATGCACAGAACGTTGGAGTTAAGAGGCAAAATACTATTTAGGCGTAATTTGAAAAACGTGCAACGTTTAATCATTTTACTTTTTCCCTTATCGTTGATTTAATATGCCATCAATATTATCAATCATTTCCTATAACGACAGTTAGGTTATAACCATGCTTATGACTATATTGGCCACAATTTTAGATCCTGAATGAAATGATGAAACTTATGATTTTACAATATTTTAGATTCTGAACGGGGTGAAGAAGCTTATGATTTTACAAAGATGTTTATTTTTTTTTCTCTTTCTGTGAACACTTTTTCGTATAGAAATACTTGTCCGAAAGTTTCGATCAATATCTCTATAAAACCGGAATCACACCCAGATGGTACCTTTTTGAGGATATTTTTCAAATTGCTCAATACTTTTTTCGAAAACGCGGAAAATCTGTCAAAAAATTGACAAAAAACGACAAAATATGCTATTACCAGAATCTTTGTAAAATTTAAAATTGCTATTTCACATAACTTCAAAAATAATGCAACTAGAAACATGAAATTTTCACCAACCACTAAAAATAGCTACGAGAACATATCATTAAAATTTCAAAAAGATTTGATCAATTTTGAGTTAAGTACAGCATTTTGAAAATTTCAGAAATTTCTCATTTTTTGTTAGTTATTATGTAATAAAATTTTTGATATTAAGACTTGAAAATTTAATATGATCTCACTGACATATATGTCTAATTGACCTGAAAAAATCTCGAATATCGTTGGTCAACTTTTTTCTTTATACCCGTTTGAAGTTAGAATTTCAACGAAATTCGTTAGATTTACCTAAAATTCACACCTTAACGTACATAAAAGAAAATTTGCCTAACCGTTTGTTTTGAAATTCGATGTCTAGTTAGAGAACTTCATTGCGAATACTTTGGTGTTATAAAATTTCTTATGGATGAATAATTAAACACTTTACAAGGGTTTGATTGAAAAAAAAATCGGAGAAAATACAGACAGATATTAGGATATATCTATAGTTATAAACACTTGTTTGCTGAAGGTTAATAATGTTTTATTGCATCTGGATTTTTCGACGCTGAATACGATGGTGTGAATTAAAATCTACGTGCAATAATAGTTTATTAATTATTTTATTCTGTTTTGAAAATTTAATATTTTCGGTTATTATACTAAATACCTACAATTTCAATAGAATGTTAAATAATATGTTAGTGTGGCGTAGAGGAACAACGATACCGCTATGACGCAACTGTACCGGAGTTCGATCCAGCCCAGCATTTTTTTTTTATTTATATTATAAACTTCTTTTGTTCAGAATTTTTTTCAATCAAACCCTTGTAAAATGTTTAATTATTCGTCCGTATGAAATTTTATTGCACCAAAATATTCGCAATTAAATTCTCTATCTAAACACCAAATTTCAAAATTTCAAAGTCGAATCATTTTCTTTTATTTACGTTACAGTGCATAATTTTAGGTAAAACCATTGATTTTATAATATATTATAAAATATTTTATAGTATATTATAAAATTAATGGTAAAACTAACGAATTTCGTCAATATTCTAACTTCGAATATAGAGAAAAAAATTGACTAACGATTTTCAAGATTCTTTCAGGTCATTTAGACATATATGTCAGTGAAATCATATTAAATTTTCAAGTCTTTATATCAAAATTAAAAATTGTATTACATAAAAACTATCAAAAACGAGAAATTTCCAAAATTTTCAAAATGCTGTACTTAACTCAAAATTGATCAAATCTTTTTGAAATTTTTATGAAATGTTCTAGTGACCATTTTTAGTAGTTGGTGAAAGTTTCATGTTTCTAGTTGCATTATTTTTAAAGTTATGTGAAATAGCAATTTTAAATTTTACAAAGATTCTGGTAATAGCATATTTTGTCGTTTTTTGTCAATTTTTTGACAGATTTTCCGCGTTTTCGAAAAAAGTATTGAGCAATTTGAAAAATGACCTCTCAAAGGTACCATCTGGGTGTGATTTTGTATCTCTTAAGAGATCGAAACTTTTTGACAAGTATTTTTATACGAAAAAGTTTTTACAGAAGAAAAAAGATAAATAAACATTGTAAGATATTATGCTTCATCGCTTATAGATGTATTCCATATGAAATTTATGTAGTCTAGCGCAGTGGTTCTCAATCTTTTTAGAATCACGACCCAAATTTTTCTTTAAAAATCTATCGTGACCCCCATGGTTTTACATTTTTAGAATAAAAAGGCAGTTCTTAAAAATCAAAATTAAATTAATACTTTAATCATTTATTAATTAATTGGTTTATAATGAATAAAATTTTACAAATGTATGCAAATGTGCTACTCCATCATTTTTACAGTGATGTGTGGTTAAAAACGTAATTTTTTGAGAATTAACATAAGTAAACTAATTTCTCGCGACCCCCCAAAAGTTAACTCGAGACCCACCAATGGGTCGCGACCCACACTTTGAGAAACGCTGGTCTAGCGCGTTATTGTGCCGTTGACCTGAAGTTGGTAGTGTTCGCAAGAAGTTGTACCGTTGGATGCACTGTGATATTCGTTTGGTGACGGCAGGGTAGAGGTGTTAACGATTGCGGCCGAAGGCTACCGACGGTGATGTAAAGGGATTTGTTCTTTTTTTTTGTTGTGTTGATTTCTTTACAGAAAACTCGTAATCTGTAAATTACGTTTTTTCTAGAAATTTTTTTTTGTGTACGCCGAACGATCAGCACAGACGTGTATCTCCCGGTTCAAATTTTCAATCTCATTACACACATTCATAGTAGTTAGTTGCACCCCACTTGCTCGCTACACATCGACAACAGTTTTTATAATCTCGTGCGACTAGTGTGCGTCGCCGTCGTTATCTTAGAAATTACTTCAATCTCCGAATTTCTTTGTGTGTAATCGTTTAGCGCCGTTTCCATTTCTAATTCGCCGTTCTGAGCAGTCCGAGCTCTTCGTTTGCCATCGGATCCGTTCAAAGAAGAGTAAGTATAATGTATACTTATTTATAACCTAACCTACCTATTTATTATACATCGCTCTCGTCGTTGTTTCGGCATTTCGGGTTTTATTGTTGTCGGTGGCGGCACTTCTGTAGTCGCCACTGCCACATGTACCTCGCGTACCTGAGTTCTATTGCAGATTTCCTCAACAAAAGACCACTGCACGAGCCATCCACCGCTGCCGCAACGTTAATTTTATTAATTTTCCCTGACCTACGTTTAGATTACAAATCGTGTCAATGTGGACTACCTAATAAAATGTCTCTGAAATAATTCGAAAACTTACACTATGTTATCGGCCCAAAAATTACATTGGACTTCAATTCATGGCTGCAATCTTAACATTTCCTGCTTTGCCCCTTATGAAATTGTTTAAAGCTCCTAAAGTCTTCCTTGATTTAAGTTTTTGTTTATTCTATTGGTATTGCAAACAATGAAGAATTGGATATTAATTGGATGAATTAATTTGTTGTAATCATTATAGCATATATTGATATTATTTTATGTGTTTTCTCGGGTGTTCATTTTTCTACTTTTATGTATAGTCTCTTATAGTTTAAACAAATGATGGAAATGTGTGGCCTATTTTTTCTTAAGCTGTTTCTAATATTTCCCATTATTGGACATATTTTATTGTCATGTATTATTATTATTTGACTTATTATTTTGGTGATGCCAATTTTACATAAGGGGGTAAAAAAACAAAGTATTTTTAAGGGTTAAAAACTTAAAGGATAACTTTTCATTGTCACTAAATGCCTGGATATCCTATGTATTATTACGCCTATAATTTGAATGGGTGTGATAAAATGTAGGAGTTAAAGTGATTTGAATGCTATGTTATGTATAAGCTTAGGTATGCTTAAATCAAGTATTATAGGTACATACTATGAAATAATAAAACCCATTTTTATGTTTGTAGGTAGTACCTATTTACCTACTTAATTTTAAATAGTTTTGTGCTAAGTTATTTTTTTAAGTAGTCAATAGTTTATACTATGTAGATTACAAATAGTACATACAATGTAGATTTTAAATAATAAAATAATTTAATATGTTTTGGATATTTTGAAGTGACCACAAATTATTTGATATACCATGGCTGTGGGCTTAGAAAAATATCCATAGGTATCTACAGTAAACTTACCTACCTATCTATTTATATAATTTTAATATTTAGATACCAGTTCCATAGGTAAGAACCAATATTAAACTACCTAAAATATATGACATTAGTTTTTGCACTATTTTAAATTTTACTAGCATACACCTACTTATTTACTTGTTTACCTAACATAAATAAACTTAATTTCTTGTATGTAGATTACTAACTGATTAAAATTGTAATATAAGTGCATGCTAATTTGTTAGATGTGTCGTTCTGCTTAAACTAATGTAATTATTTAAACATCAAGTTTCTATGTTTAAAGCATATATTATATCAGGTTTTTTGTATAAAAATTATTTTTTGCTCCAACTACATGTCTATTTGTAAGAAATAATAAGTTTCTTATATAAATGCTGATCTTCTTATAATATCTATGCTATTTACTACATATTATTTTAAAACAGTTGCACAACTGTGAAATCGGTAGGTATTTTTAGCTTTGCGACTTTCACGTAGGTTAGCTCACCTGATTTTTGATCAACTTGCAATGTTTATTGATCCCTTCGCTTAGCGTATTTAAAATACCTTGTGCAAAACCATCTTGGATGGATAACAAGTAAAATAAAAATGTATTCCGCATAGGTTGGTTCTGATGTTTGCTTGATGTGTATTGCCGATGGTACCTATACTGAAAAATTGTCTATGAAAAAACACTTAATATTAAGAATCAAAAATTTTATTACATAAAAACTGAATAAGAACAAGAAATTTTCAGAACACAACTTAAAATTAATCAAGTCTTTTTGAAAATTTATGAAATTTTTTCGTGACCATTTTGAGTAGTTTGTAAAAGTTTCATGTTTCTAGTTGCATTATTTTTAAAGTTATGTGAAAAAGTAATTTTCAATTTTACAAAAATTCTGGTAATTGCATATTTTGCCGTTTTTTTGTCAATTTTTTGATAGATTTTCCATATTTTTGGATAAAGTATTGAGAAATTTGAAAAATGACCTCTCAAAGGTACCATCTGGGTGTGATTTTGGATCTCTTAAGTGATCAAAACTTTTTGACAAGTATTTTTATATGATAAAGTTTTTACAGAAGAAGAAAAAAGATAAATAAACATTGTAAGATATTATGCTTCTTCGCTTATGGATGTATTCCATATGAAATTTATGTAGTCTAGCGCGTTATTGTGCCGTTGACCTGAAGTTGGTAGTGTTCGCAAGAAGCATTCTTCTTCTATCCATCTGGATGTAAATTTGGACCTATTAAGTTACTGATCGAAAATTTTGAACAAATATTTCTATACAAAAGTGTTTCCAGAAAGAGAAAAAAGAAAAAAAAAATTGTAAAATCGTAAGCTTCTTCGCTTTGCTTAGAAACTAAAAATTAAATATTCATAACGTTATCCACCCACTATTGTATTTTAACTGTTAATCTACCAAAAATTATGCCTCATAAAATTTTACGCTGGGGATCAATCCCTGCCTCCCCCCCCCTTAGTTCTGCTACTGTTTAAAGCCTACACATTTTAAGTATATAAATTATTTTAAATACAATTTAAATACACAAATATATCAGACACACAGATTTCGGAATAATCATATGTGTATCCAATACACGTGTACCTGAATTTTAATTACACATGTATTTTGTTACACGGACGGGTATTAATACGTTTAAGATACATATACACAAGATCCGTGTGCATATTTGCAAACTTATAAAAATCCTAGAAAACTAACCTTTATTAGAGATTAGTTAAAGGTTAATTAAATAAATTAATTAAATTTTTCTAAAAATCAGGTTATATTCATTCAGATTACATATTTTTAAATAAAATGCTATTTAGTGAACACGGAATAGTGGAGTGGTAAACAACGTGCTTAGGCGATAAAATTGAAGTTATTACAAAAATAACAACAGATATGAGGCGGCGCAGCAATTTCCAATATTTTCAAAATTTTAAACTCGACTCAAAATTGGTTCAATGTTTTTGAAATTTTTATGAAGTGTTCTAGTGACTATTTTTAGTAGTTCGTGATAATTTCAAGTTTCTAGTTATATTATTTTTGAACTTAAATTTTAACAACATTCTGGTAATTTCATATTTTGCTGTTCTTTGTCAATTTTCGACAGATTTTCCATGTTTTTCGTAAAAGTATTGAGTAGTTAGAAAAATCTCCTCTTTAAAGTACCTTCTGGATATGATTCGGGATTATTAGAGATACTGATCGAAACTTTTGGACTAGTATTTCTATATGAAAAAATGTTTACAGAAAGAGGAAAAAAATAAAAATAAACATCATTATAAAATTATAAATTACTTCGCTCCGCTCAGAACCTAAAAATAAATGGCATGTTATGTACTTTGTTTTTATATAATTATAATGCATAATCATTCGATATTTATTTTAAAATTTAACTTTGAAAAACCGTTTAAATGTCCCACACTATACTTTTTGAGCGGGAAGTGTTTCATTAAATTCCTATTTTACAAAGGTAAGATTTAATATGGTCGTGAAGTCCTTCTGAGGTCCTAAAATTTTTAGAGTTTATATTTGATTTATTTATTCCCCTATAAAGACATGAACCTTTTGTGTTTCTCAAAAATTCTGGGGGTGGAGTGCTATGAATAGTTTTGAGGGGGCTTAGCCCCCTCTAATTGCGCCTATGATATAAAGGAGGCTTTACCAAATTTATCGACACCACGCCGTCACTAGCCAAGTGACTTATTTATATTTTATTGTTTATTTATTAGATATAGATAAAAATATAACAATAATATGGGAGGTATTATGTTTATTGTATCTTGTATCTTAAATGTTTCTTTAAAGAACACAGTATTTACGAATTTAGTAGTTTAGTAAGTCTTGGCGCATTCAAATATTTTTAAGAAGTAGATTATATAAATAAATATTTTTAGAATTTTAATTAATCCAAACATATTTTTCATATTTTTTTAGAGCATATTTAAGGTTTATTATAGTGCATATATGAAATATGTTATAAAACCATGAAGGTTTTTTAGTACGTCTTGCAATAAATATAAGATAATATATATCTTATATATATTATATATATGTACTTAGTATTATTATGTTTAGCATTAAAATAAAATAACTTAATGATCTTATTAAATGTATTTCAAATATCTTTTTATACAACATATTCTTTAACTAACATAAAGATGTATCTTTAAGATGAAGAATTTATTATTATTTATACATTTTATGTGAAATAAAATAATAAATACAAAATTACTATTAAAAATATCAATGTGGTCTTCTGTTAAAAATTGTATATTTATTATTTTATAATTATTTGTTATATAGATTTATTGGCAAAGTTTTGATGTTAAGCTATCTTTAAGCACCTAAACATCAAATATTTAAGATGGTTGCCGACAGTTGCCCAAACCCACAGAGTGTAGGCCGTGAATTTGTTCGTCAGTATTATACTATGTTGAATCAGTCGCCTCATTACTTGCACAGGTAATACCATAATATATTTAATTAAAGTAGCTTAGTGAAATATAATTTTTAAATTATCTAGTAAATATATATTTCCGATACATAATGATAAATGCATGTTAATTGTATTTTAATTGTATTGCTTTTTCTTTTTTTTTTTCTGTTTATTTTTTAAAAAAACCATATCATTTATTCTTAGGTTCTACAGTAGCGATTCATATTTTGTTCATGGTGGTTTGGAACCATATAGCCGTGATATGACTCCCAGTATTGGTCAAAAGGAAATCCATAAGCGTGTTCAGGAATTGAATTTCCGTGATTGCCATGCTAAGATACTACAAGTTGATTCACAAAACACGCTTGGTAACGGTGTTGTAGTCCATGTCACAGGTGAATTATCCAATTGTGGACAACCAATGCGTCGTTTTGCACAAACATTTGTATTGGCAGCTCAGTCTCCCAAGAAGTATTATGTTCATAATGACATTTTTCGTTACCAGGTAATTTAATTCAAATTATATAAAATTTTATATTCAAATAATATAGTTAGGGGTTACCTACTGGTGGACCTCAGATACATTTTTTATGGACTATGTAATTATTTACATAGTTATTTACATAATTATTACATAATTATAAATACATAATTATTAATATAATAAATACATAATTATATTAATACATAATTATTTTTAAGTTTTTTTATTTTCATAATAAGATATAAAAAAATGTTAACTGATATATTGGATATGTTTTGCACAAAATGCACTTGAAATTAAATGCAAAATAAATGTTACTTTACTCAAATTTATTAATGCTTCAAATTTTCCCGAAAATTAAGTTGTTCTTTGCTACACTAATATTTATTTATTGAAATAAAAAAAAAATGTATAGTTATAAATTTAAATAACTTTTGCCAAGTGGTAGTCTACATGTAAAATTTCTTTTTATTTTAATCTTTGAAGAATTATTTAAAATATGTCATATTTAATAAAAATAAGTTATTCAGCAATTCATTTAAAAAGTGTGCAAATTTATGATTATAGTTTTAAACTTATGGCGTGAATGAACTACATCAGATAAAGTTAACTCTTAACTACACATTTACATGCAACTGTGATTTTTCTAAGACTTTAAATAGCAATGTCCGTTCATCGGTTTCATCAGAGATCTGCATGGTTAAAAAATTTGCAGATCTCAGCATCAAAAATTATATAAAAATCATAAAATTAAAAATTTTGCGTGGGCCCTAAACTTAGTTTATGGTGTTGTATCTCTTAATTTATGAGAGAACTGAAAATTAAATGCTATAAGTAACTTGATGATTTTAAAGTTTAGTTCACCTCATGGGTATGAAATCAAATTTGGCTGTCTATTACCCTTAATTAAAGCTAAGACAAATATCTATCTCCTCACTATAAGATTTTATCAATTTGTTTTTTTCTCTGTTTACTTATTATTAACATACTCACTAAAAATTAAAATAGTTATGACTGCTGATAATTTGTAATTTTAAAAATATATTAGTATAATAAATCTAGCTGGTGGTCTATGATGTATTCAGTATTTTGGTAACGAATTATTATAATATACATTTTTTCTAGGATGTAATGCTAAATGAAGATGATGTAAATGAAGAAGCAGACTCTGGACAATCGGATGGTGAAGAAAATGGAGAAGTTGAACAAGCACCTGTAATTCAACAACCACAGCATCAATTAAACTATTATAATACTCAAACTCAAGGACAAGCTTTAAATGGAGTTGGTCTAAATGTAATGCCTACTTCAATTCCATTACAGCAATTGCCACCTGAACAAATTCCAATTCAAGTCCAACAACATATAGTGAGTAATCAATTCTCTTAACATTCATACAAATTCTATAATATAAAGACAAAAATTTAAACTATTATCATTTACCATAATTTAGTAAATGTCTTCTTGATATTGAATACTTATAATAATAATACAGTTCAGAAATAATCTCCATGTTTATGTTTATCATTTATTTAATTTAGATTATTTAAAAAATAATAACTATCTCTATATACTACTTAATTAATTTTTGATAACTGTGAATTTTATTAAATATTTGTCTATTAATTATAAAATTGAAAAAGTGCTTTGCACCTCGGGTGGGCTACACTTGATGGGGGGCATATTGGATTTCGGAGAAATGATAAATTATCAATAATATGATTCTGAACAAAGGTAGTTAATAATATAAAAAACGAGTTCATTTTTATTGTTATACAGAGTGAGTGAAATTTTTAAATCTTTAGTGTGATGACGTGACATTTTATATGCACCTAAATTATATATTATATACTTAAATAAGAGAATCATCAAGGTTCGATAATTAAATAAATAAAATAATTCATTTTATTGGTGAATATTATAATATTATATACACAGAATAGTATGTAAATATTTATTAATAAATATGTCAACGCAAATCACTCCATAAACATAATCACCATAGTCTATAAAAAGTAAAAACAATTATGTTAGGGAAAAATAGTATCGCAATAACAAATTACATGGAAGATGGAGTTGCGGTCCTCGTGGCATGGAGATATTGTATTTATCCATATTGAAATAAATGATAAAATTTGTCTGTACTTAGAATTTTTTTTTTTAATTTTTATTAAAATGTTATTTTGTAAAATGTTTAATTATTCGTTTAATAATTAGATAGAATTAAATTTTCAAGTCTTAATATCAAAAATCAAAAATTGTATTTCATAAAAACTAACAAAAACTGAAAAATTACCAATATTTTTAAAATGCTATAGTACTTAACTATAAATTAATCAAATGTTTTTGAAAAAAAACCCTTACTCATTTAGAGAGGTCTTTGTCAAAATTCTTAATACTTTCTCTAAGCATTGGGGGAAACTACCCCAAAAAATTTAATTTTGTTTTTTTAGCATAACTTCAGAAATAATGGATCTAGAAACTACTATCTTTCACATACTACTAAAAATAGTTACAAGAATACTTCATATAAATTTAAAAACCAGTTAACAAATTTTGAATTAAGTAAAGAATTTTGAAAATACTAGAAATTTCTCTTTATTTTTGTAATTTTTTTTTTTTTTTTATAATAATTGTGAATTCTTAATATTAAGACTTGAAAATGTATTATGACCTCACTCACGAATATTTATAATTAATCTAAAAAAATCACAAAAATCATAAGTCAGCTTTTTTTTCTTTATAACCTTTTAAAGTTAGCATTTTGACAGAATTTGTTAGTTTTACATAAAATTACTCACTTGAATGCACTCAAAAGAAAATTTGATTTGATCGCTCTATATGAAACTGAAAAATCAAACTGAAAAGATAAAAAATTAATTTTTATTTTTTCATAAATGTTGTATGTAACAAAATAATTTTAGTTCAGTGCGTGTGCATCAGTATAATATATATGATCAGTATAAAATTATATAAAAATGAATTAATATTGTTATTCTAGTAGGATTTTGATCACTTTGTAATACTAGTACTTATTATACAAATTAGATCATTTACACAAATAATGAATTGCACATTGATTATTCTGTTATTAAATAACAATTATTAAACATATTGACTATTTTTATTGTATATTAAATGAAGTACAGAATCGTTTTATTAAAGAAATAAATTTTTGTTTCTTTAAAATTTAACCCACCCATCAAGAGTATTCCAACGAAGGTACAAAGTATGTAAAGCCTTTTTTTCTCTTCCTGTGAACAATTTTTTCATATTATCAGTATTTAAATCATTTACTGCATTAAATTATTTATTAAAATAAAATAATTTTTTTTTTCAAATACTTAATAAGCCAACTGTGGTGACGGCTCCAGTTACAAATTCGGCACCAACGGTTTTGTCTCCTAGTAGTAGTGTGTCCAGAAGTCAACCTGTGTACAACCAAAATAACCAGGTATCTGCAGAAAAACCTAAAATTCAGCATCAAGAAGAAGAACCTACTATTCATCATGTTGATACAAAAGAAAATCAAGAACCTATCAAGAAGGAAATTCCAATTCCTGAAGGTAAGATGAAAAAGTTTTCTATGTTCAAATTCCTAGTAAAAATAAAATTGTCTTCTAGTATATTTCTGGTACAAGAATAAATTATTTTCTTTACTACTGAGGTAGAGTTAAAAATGAAATATAAATCTAATTAAATTCTAGTTGATATTAAAGAATATTGATTTTACGAATATATGTGCTTTGTGTATGTGTACAGAATTGGACAGTATTTGAAATACAATTATATCTTGTATTTTGTATTTACTATGTGTTCTTCTAAAATACTTTGTATCTTGTATTTAAATTTTAGTTATATTTAATGTATTTAGTATTTAGTATTCTAGATAACAAAATATTTCAAGTAAATACTAAATACTTTTTACTCCGGTTGAATGATGAGTTACCATTCAAAATTTATTGAATTATATAATTGTTCAAAAATTTCGTTTAACAACTTTAATAGATCAGAAAGAGATATATATATTTTTTTAATCCTAACAGTTTTCCAATAATAAAATATGCCACAAACTAGATTTTCTTGTTTCTGGTTTTAGTAATTAAGTCACAAATCCATAATAAGTAATACCAGAATTTTTAAATGTCTACCCATTATGTACATTAATGTAACAGAAACTAAAATATTATTTAAAAATATTGATTTTTTCTGGGATAAATATGTTATTTAAGAAATATTATTTGAAAGTTTTTTCAAGTAGGTAAAATTTTAATTTTAATAAAAGATTCACGGTGGTGTTGGTGTTTTCTATTTAATCAAATTGTCTTAATAGTTGGCTGAATGGATAATGTTTTAGAGGAGTTTAAAGTTGGAATTGTATACATCTGATAATATTTTTGTAAAATAATAATTTTTAAACCTTCTAAATCATATAAACTTTAAATCTTATATTTGGTAGAATTTATTTTAGCTTTGGTATTGATTTACATTATTAATTTTAGTTTTGTATCGCATCAAAAAATCTGAAAAGACTACATCAGTACCTATAGAGTACAGACTACAGTTTTATTATCATTTCGGGTAAAATCAAAAAAAGATCTGGACATATTTCATTAATTATACATAATTGATTTTTGTATTTATTTATGTATTTAGTATTTTTTATTTACTGAAAAATGATAAATATATTTTTTATTTATGTTTTATTCAAACATATTTTGTATCTTCTATGTATTCAATGAAAATCAATGTATATTATATTTAAACATATTATAAGTATTTTGCCTAACCCTATATATATATATATAACAATTTTGGTTTATACAATTTGTTCAAAAGCCATTAAACAGATTAGAAATTTTATATATTTTATACTTAAAAAGACTACTTTATGAAAATTGTGTTATGTTATTTTTCCAAAAATCTGGAAGTACTCTTAAATTTGTGTAAAAGAAAAATATTTCATTATCAAATTTTAATGATATCAAGTATAGTTATTTTGTTGCGACGCAAAAAATTGTGGTGCTAGAAACTTTTTATTTAAATAAATTATTTATTTTAGCTATTTCACCTGGAGATCAACCAAAACCATTATACGCTCAACTGTTTAAGTCTAGTGGACGATCAGCAGAAACTCATGCTGAGGGAACTCAATCAGTTTCTATTCCAATTCAGAATTACTCATCACCATCTTTACCTAAATCAACTTCACCAGTAAGAAGTTTTTTTTTTTTTATTGTATTTTAATACTTAATTTTTAATTGTTGTATTTATGACTTAGGTTCGAAATAATGATTATTCCAATAACTCTTTTTCAAATAATCAGTATGAACAGAGAAACAATGTTAATCGAAATATGAGAAACAACAACTATAATAGTAGAGGAGGAGTAGGTGGAAGAAGTAATATGAATGAAAGGCCAAACAGAAGTACTTTTAATAATCGTGATAATGGTTTGTATTTTAATTTTTTTGAGGTTTTTAAATAAAAACATTCAAATTTTAAATGTTTCTATTTAAATATTAGTTATTAAACCAAACACTATAATTTTTTGAACTCTGCTCAAAATAATTTTCCCAAATACAATGATTTGTTACTGTAATTTAAAATAATACCTGATTAATGCAAAATGCATGTATTATTTTTATTTTATACATATAAAAAAAAAAAAATGTGTATTTTGTTATTTATAATTTATTTTACATTTTGTGTATATTTATTCATGCAGTATTGAGTAGAACCCGATTTCATAATATTTATTACCTTGATCAATAAGTCTGATTTAGCTATCTCTATAGTAGGTGCTAAGGTGTATCACCAATATTCTGTTGAAGGTGCAATAATTGACCTTAATTTTACTTAACTGTTGACTAAAAATGTTGGAGGAAAACAATTTTGAAAAAAAATTAATTCAAAATATACAAAGTTCTTTCTTTTTAAATAATAATAAATATTTATAGGATATAACAGTGGTTCCAGTAATGATCCGAGGATTAATAGAAGCAATCAATCTGGTTCATACAACGGTATGTTCCAATCTGATGATCAGCAGTTGTTTATTGGAAAAATTCCACCTGAAGTTCAAGAATGTGACTTAAAAGTACATAATTTATTAAAATATTTTATCACTTGTTTTTTTTCTGAATAACATTTAACTATTATTATTTTGATGCATCAATTTTAGAATTTGTTTGAAAAGTTTGGTAATTTATTGGATGTTCGAATAATGAAAGGTGGCAGTAAGACTGGAGATCCTTCTATGAATGGCAATTTTGGATTTGTCATTTTTGAAAGTGTAGAAACGGCACATAAAGTATTAAAAAGTCGAGTAAGTATACAAATTATTCTATAATTGCTATTAATAGCAAACATTGAATACAATCTATACAGCTTATAATAATTGTGAACATAAACAATATTATATATATATATATATATATATATATTTATTGCGTAAAAAGACTAAAAATGTAATATTTGAATTTATTGTACCTATAGCCTATTATGTTTCCTGATGAAAATGGTATCAAGTTGAATGTCGAAGAAAAGAAAAACAAGTCCAGAAGTTCAATGGTAAATTCAGATGGTGGTGGAATAGGCCGTGGTGGATTGCGTACTGGCAATAATCGTGGCGGATTCAATAGAAACCAGAATGATGGACCTAGAAACAATTTTAGGCGTCAAAATTAATTAAATTTAAAAATATTATTTAAATTTAAAAAAAAAAAAAAATAAGTATAATTAAATTAAAGAACTTTGATTAATATTCAAGATGACCAGATAAATCCCTAATAAAGACGCTGTTCAGAATCCAAGAAAGACTACAATTTTATACTGTTTTTTCTAGAAAGCTTGAAATTTTATTTCCCTTGCATTTATGAATCATCTTTCCTATTTAAGTATGTACCCATTTTTATAGTGTTTTACCTCAAAGTATCGAATCGACTATGTCCTATAAATCATGGCATGTATAAAATTGCAAACCTAGTCAAGCAAATTTTTTCAAAATTGTTTTTTATATAATTTTTCAGTTCACAAATTCTAATTGTTTTAATTTTAAATGCGTAATTTCTTCACCTAAACTAAACTTATTGTTTTGTAAATTAATATATTTTATAAACAGAATGATTAAAAAAAAAGTTTTTTATACACATTAAAATTATTTTTAGTCATTCTGTTCGAATACATTGATTAGGTTACTTTCAACCTAATCTAAACTATTTTCAACTATCTTTTTGTTATTATAATTTTTTTTTTTTTTTTATAAATATGCTAATCCTTGTAATTTAGTTGTATTTATTTGTACATAAGTGCTGAGTTACAGCAATGCTTAAGTACAATGCCCATTTATGTAATTTTGATAAGACTAAAATTAGGCTGTCTGATTTTTAGTAGGGCTTCCTTGTCTCTATAGGATTTACAATGAAGTTTTATGATATCAATTTAATTTAATATTATGATTTATACTTCCGCCCTGCATTTTTTTTTTTTTATACATAATCATTTCTTTTCTTATTTATTATATATATATATATATATATATATATATACATTTTTTTTTTTTAAATGTTCATTTCAACGTAAAACATATAATAAAAGAAACAAGTATTTTTTACTTCTAAAAAATTTTATTATTTTCCTATTACAGTTTATACTATTAGTTTAATGTCATACAGTAACATACTATACTAGAGTAATTTGGCAACAAAGTGGACAAAATAACACAAATGTCTGTGTATAAAATTTTAAAGTCATCCCTAAATGCTAGTCTAAATGACCTTGGATATAATGTGTTAATTTTCAAAATATTTAGGCTACTGAAATAAAAAGTTTTGCATTATTCCACAACTGGATTGCCCAATGCTGGGTAGTATAACAGATTGTATTATAATATAATTATATAAATAGACAAGATTATAAGAATATCTGGTGACGTAACTAACATATTGTTGTATTATATGTAAAGGATGAACAAAAATCTTTTATTTCCTTGATTTCCTTTCACGACTCTCATTAGAAATTAAAAAATTTTCCAAAAAATAAATGAACGTATTCTTTTTAATAAAAATGTATGTGGACATGAATGTGTTCATTTTATTGGACAATAAACATGAACGTTAACTTTTTTAGTGAATGTTCCAAACAACTAATTTACTTAAAAGTTGAAAGCTTATCCTGTGGTAAACTTTTTTGACATACAATAGTGTAACAAAGAAGGCAATCCTTGTAGATTATGAATTAGGTGGTTTTGATATCAGCCATCAGGAAATATTTTTTTTATCCACCTACATAGATCCTTTTAGAGAACTATAAATACTGAAATAAACGGGTGTCTAGTTGTAGTCTAAAAATAATTTGACTAAAATTTTTTTAATTTTAATTGATCTTTTTTTTTATTCCATATTGTTTTTCGCAATTGTAAAATTGTGTTGAATTCAATCCAAAATTTAAGTTTATCACAAGAAATTGACCTAATCAAAGAAAATATAGGTTGACTTTGAATGTATGCACAAATGTATACGTATTTCAAGGATTGTAAGAGTTACCTTTAATAACTACTATAATATTTATGTTGCTGAGAATTCGATACCCTTTTTAATCTTGTAATGTTGAATTTAAACATATGATAGTTTCAGAGGTAATAGCTCGGATCCAAAAAAATCCTATCCAATATAATGTTTAAGCCTATTTCACCCACTTTCAAATAACCTAACCTAACTTTGAGAGTTGGATTTTCAAAAATCCTTTGTGCATCTCTATATCATAAAACAAAATTATTGACCAAATTTCATTCTCATAACTTAAGCAGTTCAAGCTAGGCGATTTTTCCAATTTTGCCTCCCATTAATGGTTGAATTTTGAAAAATCATTAGTGGGTCTCTACATTATGAAATGAAACTACTAAACAAATGTCTTATACTCATCGTTTAAATGGTTCCAGCTAGGTAGTTTTTTTCCATATTTACCATGTTATCTCTTTTTAGGGGATGAATGTGGTAAAATTCTTAATGGGTCTCCACATCATGAAACAAAACTAATGACTAAATTTCATACTCATAACTTCATCAAAGGTACAAAAGAAATTCTTTTAATTTTGAATAACAAATGTCCTCTATTGTTAATACATTTATGAAGTCTTTTCCATAACTTTTTATGTCATTTCTAGTGTATCTACTTACTAGGTGATTATCTCCCTGTTCTTGTAAGGATGTAGAGGCAATGAGTGTACACTTGTGCCTTTAAATGTCCTCAAAAAAAAGAAATCATGAAATGATAAATTGGGTGACTTTCAGCTCAACAACTGGGTGCGCAAGGTATGCATTAAATTCCAGGGGCTTGCTTTTTAATTTTACTTGGTGCCTATTTGCTATTTTGAACATTTAACTAACGATAATAGGAAGCATAAATGCAATTTAAGTATTTTTTTAGCTGATAAGAGTTATTATAATATAATTAATGGGAAGCTAGATACACTGCTGTGTATCCTCTAAAAGTTCATTATATCAATGTTTGATAAAGTTGACGAAAAGAATAAAGCTGTATTATCCAAAAATAAAATTTAAACATTTGAGTTTATTTTGTTTTGAAACCTTAATCCATTATATTGTATTCATAACAAAAGTATGTAGCAGCAGACCAAAATCCAAATTTAAATAAGTCTCTTTACCTCTTTTTTTGACCAATTGAATTTTCTAAATAAATTTAAAGCAGTAATCAATCATTTGTTATCTCTGCACCACAGTCCTCGTGGTGGTACAGCAATAATTATTACATTATCAATTATTACATTATCGTTGCAATTCATTACCAACCCCTATAACAAATAAGGATTATCTACAAGCAGCGATGGTTTACATTAAATTAAACCACGTACTTACCAATCACTGTTGTAGTAGCGTATTGTCCTCCTAAACCCAAAATTACGCCTACTCAATTTGAATCTTTCTTCAATTCTCTGGGTTAATATTTCATTGTAGATGGTGATTTTAACGCTAAAAACCAAACTTGGGGCTCTCATACAACAAACCTAAAAGGACATTCCTTATTTCAGTCATTTCACTCTCCTAAATCCCTCAAATCTAACCTACTGACCTATACCCTAACCCGTAAGCGCCCAGACATGTTGGACATTTTCGTAATCAAAATTCCAAATAACATAAACTATCAAATAAAAATTTATTAGACCCATGTTCAGATCACAATCCAGTCTTCTTTCCTTAGATGCTTTTCCTTCCTCCAAGCCCAGCAAAGCATGTCTCACAAACGATTCTACGAACTGGGTTAAATTTCGTGAAATAATTGATCAAAAAATAAACTCAAATACTAACCTGAAGACCCCGATCAATACTGGGAATGCAGTTCAACATTTTACTGGATCTATCCATTTAGCTGCTTGAAATTCTATCACTTCTCAAA
Organism: Stegophylla sp. TES_Ste_2020; assembly: GCA_025469315.1. Lineage (NCBI taxonomy): Eukaryota > Metazoa > Arthropoda > Insecta > Hemiptera > Aphididae > Stegophylla > Stegophylla sp. TES_Ste_2020. Next base: position 2,331 of record JAIPRM010002088.1, on the reverse strand, counting down.
GTTACCACGCAAACTCTATTGCTTCCAGTGCATGTTCGCATGCTCATAACGCAAGAACGCCGCACTGGAGCCCACTGACGACGCACTAGACTTCCTTCTGACAAAAATACTTTCAACAATCTTGCCTCATCTCTAAAACCTATGCCAAGCAAATTAAGAAACGATTCTTTCAATAACTCTCCCCTCTAAAGAATTCTCCCTTCCCTACTTTTTATTTTTTAAATCATATTTGGAAAATCGACACTTTGTAACAAAAGGAGGCTTTGAGTACTCTAGCACCAATCCTGGCTGGTGTACCTCACAAGGAGCTGATTCATCTCTCATTCTATATAACATATACACAGCTGACTAATCACTATTTCCATCACATATTCACATCAGTAATTGAATTTGCTGATGACAAAGTTATCTATAACTCAAAGTCAAATGACATCAACCATTGTTGTTAGCCAACGCATCAAAATTACTTAAATGACATGGAAGAATGGTATTCTAAATGGAAAGTCATAATAAATTACGAGAAATCTGCACAACTAACTTTTACACTCAAACAAAGTGCAGTCCATTCGCTTTTCTATCCAATAAAAATATACCTGCAGCTACTAGCGTTAAACATTTAGGTTTTATCATCGATGAATGCTGAACTTGGGCTGAGCATATAAAACAAAAACATCCTTGTACCCACTTCTAGGAAAACACTTCAAATTCAACCTGAAAAGAAAGTTGTTGCTTTAAAAAACTCCTGAAACCTATTATATTATAAATCTATATTGATATATATATATCCTATTATGGGGAATGAAGAAGAATTCGAATATTTACAAAATACAAACGTTCCTATCAATATTTCATGTAATTACTATAGTCCACGCCACGAAAAGTGGCGGCTGGCCGCGGTCAATCCCCGGACCTCACCTAGTCTGTAGCAATAGTTCTCATTTTATAGCAGAAATAATATATTAATAAATAATTGTAGTTATTAAACTTATTTGTGTTGAATTATTTTACATTAAAAAATAAAAAATAATAAATTACTTTGCATTTAAACACGGTGTTAAAAATAAAAAGGGTGGAATACTCTTGGCGGAAGTGTTGAATTTTAAAGAAGTGATAAATAATTTCTTTAATAAAACGATTCTAAGCGAAGCTTCAACTAATACACAATTATGATTATCAGTTTTGAAGCATTAAACTTAAATGTTTAACTAAAAATTATTTTTTAACATACAACATTTACGAAAAATGAAAATTTACTACCCTGGATCTTATAAATTATTTGACGTAAAATTTTCAAAATCATCGTCAAATCACAAATAAAATGGAATAACTCAAAATAAACTTTTTGGCACTTAGCACGTTATGCATAATACAGAGTGATTTTTTAAGTGTGCTCACCCCCATTTTTTGCTGTAAAAATGCAAAATTTGGGATTTTTTTTCCGGAATGTTCAAGTTACTATAAAACCAATATTTTCCATAACTCATTTTTTTCATGTCACCTTAAGAGTGTCCTGTGGAGATACAAACTTTCTTTTTTCAAATGGCCACCCCCTATTTTAATTACGGAATTATATTCGGGTTATTTTTCTGTGAATTTTGATGTGTTGAAATTAAAATTTGAACGAGTAGTTTTTGAATTATTCAAATTTAAATATTAAGGAAAATTGTACGTATGTAGTTCGTAATTATTATAAATCTACTCAATTAACCTTTAATCAAAAATAATTAGTCAAAATGTTCATAGTTATCATGTCGTGTGTACGCGATTAAATTTTACATTTACCAAATATTAATTAGTCAGGTCGTCTTATCTCATTGGCCGTAGCCCATTCGACTCCCGTTTCTCTAAACGGCTCCCGTTTTACAAAAAGGTCAATTCTTAAACGGATCCCGTCCAAAAAGGTTTAACGAACAGGTAAATTCCCTAACGGCTCCGGTTTTTTACAACACAAGTTCCTTCCCACTTTATACAGACTTAGGACTGTATCAAAAGAGGTGTGGTTAAAAATGTCTTGGTATACACTATGTAAATTATTAAAATTATATGAAAAAAGGCGTATAGTATATTACATTTTAAATTTTTATCGTTAAAAAGCCGGACATACTTCGCACGATTGGTGATATTCTCTTGACGGGCGTATTAAATTTTAAAGAAACGATAAATCATTTCTTCAGTAAAACGATTCTGAACGAAGGAAGTTAATCATAAAAAAAAAAAATTTTCAAAAAATGTCCAAAATTTTTTTTCACATTTTCAAAATTTTCTTGCGCCAAAATCTTTTTTATAAGATTTTCTATCTATGTTTAAATTTTCATAAAATTCGGATCAAAA
>JAIPRM010002087.1:15605-32659 GCA_025469315.1 Stegophylla sp. TES_Ste_2020 | reverse complement strand
TCATACAATTCCATAAACTATTTTTATTATTTAAATATTTAACCCGACAGCGTGTTCACGTAGTATTAAATATTTTTCATTGAATTTTCAGTCTCTCCAATGAATTTACTTACGAGCCGCTACTGCTTAAGTCTACTCTGCTAGGTAGTTTATAATTATAATTTCGCAAAAAAAATATGTAAATGCTATAAAATCCCAACTCTAATGACGACAATAAAATAGTTATCATTTTTCAAAAATATACAGTGTTATCTTGGAACATTTCATTGATATTCAGCAAGGAATATCGATGGTATTTATTTAAAAAAATATTTTTATCGCACATCTTTTTTTTTTCTTTCATTTGCAAAGAAAACTTTCTGGTCAATGTTCGATTTTATCATCACCCTCCCCTCAATAATTTTCTGCGGGCGCCTATGCTGCTGTATACCTCTTTATTCCAATATTACATAATATAATATATTTTGTAAACCGTTTGATCCGTTGACGATACATAATAATATTATTATATTATGTATAACGAATCTTCTTCCACCGGTCATTTGACCTTCACCTCGGCCCACTGCGCACACGTGTGTGTGTGTACATCAGTGGTTCTTAACCGTGGAACACAAGTGTTTCATGAACTTAGGTAAACGTTTTTGGCCAAAAATTAAAACTCAGTGGTAGAAAACCATAAAGTGAACGATATTTTTAGTGTCGTCGACTTAAAATTTTCATTTTTATTGATACATAAGACACATGTGTGCAGAAATCAGGTGAGCTTTTGAGGTCTTAGCCCTCCAAAATCTATTCAAAGCCCCCCAGATTTTTCAAAATCGCATAATTAAAGGGGAATAAATTAAACAAATAGGTAAACACGTAAGCTCCCTAAAATGTTGATTCTAATGTAGATTGACCATATTTAAGAAAATAAAATACAGGACAAAAATATTTTTCATAATATTTTTAAATAAAAAAGTATTTTTTACATATATGTATAGGTATATATAAATAAATATTTTTTTTTTTTTTTTTATGTTTTTGAATCGTGAAAAAATATAATTTTTGAACTACCTATTATAGATTAAATTTTTTATCACATAAAAATTTAATTTTGAAAAACATAAAATAACATAATTAAACAAAATTGATACTTTTTAAAACTTCTTCAAGTCCTTTATTCATGCACATTGTACACTTTACTTTCTAAAAAAAACTTGTTAATTCATTTTACGATTATAATAATTGATCTAATAGTATCCACAAGATTTCTAGATTCTAACATTATTTTATTCAATAATTTCATTTCAAAAATTTTAAATCAACAGTAAGTCAAAAAACGGGATTAATATGGCACAGACTTGAAATCACGGGACAAAAAGCGTCCTGAGAGAAGTTTGTCAGGACAACAGGACAAAGAGCCGAAATAAAGGAGAATCCTGTATAAAACAGGACGTATGGTATAATAATACCCTAGTATAATAATACACTGAAAAATCATGTTCCGCGAAAATCTCATAGAGTGTTTTGTCAATTCGAAAAAGTTTAAGAACCATTGGTTTATATTATATTATAACGTGTGTGTGAGTGCGTGTAGGTTCACATAACATATAACAATATTACGACGTTCAAATACCATCGTGCGTACGTCCCGTAGATAGAAAAAAAAACCGGTCCGATGCCCGTGTTACACACACCTATATTACCCATCTCGTCTCCGGACATTATTATGATATTATTATTTATTTATAATTTTTTTTTTTCTATTGTTATTCGCGTTTGCAGCGTAACCAATTATTTTTGTTTAGTTTGTTTCCGCCGCCGTTTGCATTCGCGCGCGTCAGCTCTCTCTGATCGCACAAGCCCCAAGGTCGTCGTCGTCGATGATAATAATAATAATAATTTAACGTGACCGTTTTTCCGGAGTACGTCGTCGTCGCATCGTATCCACCGCGGTTTACCGGATATGACGATGACGCGCAGCAAAGATTTTAATAGGTACAATAATATCTATTATTATTATTATAACGCAGCCTCGCGACAAGACTTACAGTTGACAATATTATTGTAATTGTAATTCAAACGGGAGAGTAGGCCCGTAGCTATAGGGGGGAGGGGGCATAGGAGGCGTTGCCCTCCCTAAATCCCTCCTCCAATCTTTGCCCCCTCTAAGAATATTAAAAATATTAAAAAGGCTTTTAAGTAGGTATTGTCTTTTCCGCGGTTCATCATTTAATTATATATAAATAAACTCTAAGTTTTACTTTTAATACTTAAGTTTCCAAATTTGTTTCGTGTATTTTTAAAATAAATGTATTATTGTCAATTTCCAAAATATTCTATTATACATGAATATTTGATGGAAAATTACAGTTGTGTTCATTTAATGAGATATCAGTGTAAAAATAAATTAAAAATTACATAAAATATTGTTTTTATATAATATAATGCTCCCCATAAAATTGGTTTGCCCTTCCCCCCCTGAAAATTTGGTCTGGCTACGGGCCTGAATGGGAGACCAGAAGTAAAAGTTTGAATGAACAACGACTAGAATCGACTGTACTTGAATCATCATATTATTATTTTTTTTTTTTTAATGCATTCGTTTGAATCTATTTCCGGTTTGAAACTTTATTTGTTGAATCGACATCACACGCAAAAAACAACATTTTTTTGAATTTACAATATATTTAATATTCAAATATTTGAAAAAACATATTTTGAAAATACATTCGTTCGAATTTTTTTTAATTTGAAAAAAAGCATTATTCATTCATGCCAACTTCGAAAAGTAAAAATCGCAAAACAATTTTGATGATTAACATACCGAAATGTTTGTCCCCACGTTGTACAGCAAGCCGAGGGATATTTTTTATTTGCGAAGCGAAGCGGAGTCGACCAAACAGTCGGTGAACAAACTTACCTAATGACGATTATTAATTCAACTATTAATTCAACGCCTATTTAAAGTAAAAAATAGTTTCAAACTTTATCGATTCATGATCGTCGTGTTGGTTCAAATTTGATAATAGTTTCAAAAATATGATCATTCAATTGGACGTTTCTCAAACTTATGCCATGCATCCGTTCAGTGCTTGAATTGAAAAAAAATTAGAAGAGGGACGCATAAGCCAAAAAAAAAATTAGTGTCCCCCAAAATTTGAATTTCTCATATACCCGAGGGTGATTTTTTAAAAATTAGTAAGGATACGTTAAAAATATTTAAAAAATAGAAGGGATACTCCGTCCCCCCACGTCAAGCACTGCACCCGATCGAATTTGTTTTCGACAAATAAAAAACGAATTCCGCACGATAATCGCACGTAGATGTCGTCTCCGACCTGATCCCGCGTGACCTCTGTGTTGTCTGGCACGTGTTACGGCATAATAATATGATAATAATTTAATGTTATGTTATTGCACGTCGTCGTCGACGGAAATTAAGTAACGAGAGAAAAATGCGCGTCAAAGAAAAATACCACAGATTACACGAGATGTACTATTGTAATTAATACACTATAACATAATTTTATCGTCCCCAAAATTGGGTCGTCAAATATTTTTAATGGGTCGTTGCTCATTAAGAAGAAAAAAACAAAAAGAATATAATAAAAAGAAAATATTAAAATAAATAATAAAAATGACTAAATATATAAAAATTTATAACAATAAATTTAAAATATTTGTGAAGAAACGTTGTTTTTTTTAGTGCAATACTGCGATCAATTTTGCTAGTTTTTTATTATTGTTACATAATACTTGAGCATTAATATTTTATTATTATATCTATTTAATATTTTGTCAATTTGTTTTTGTTTATAATTAATCCTGAATTATAAATATTTTAATTCAAAGATTATTTTTAATATTATTTGTAATTTTGACAACAATAAGTACTCAGCATTTAGTAAAGGATTTTCTCGACTAAATTAAATAATAAAATTATTTATTAACAAGTTAATTGAATTTTTTTTTTCTTTTTGATGGAGGAAATGGGTCGCCTTATCATCAAAAAATAAATGTATGGGTCGTCACAGTGAAAAGGTTGGGAAACACTGAACTAATGGGCACTCGGACCGTTCATCAGAACGGTGATGGAAACAAATAAGACGATTATTATTATTATAACATTAGGTACTCACTCACGTACTATGACCTACGGACTTCGGACGGTTCGGTCGGAATGCGCGATTAACGGACATCGTCGGTGGTCGTTAAATCAAAACAATAGCGGCAAATTGTGTACGATGATGACGCATTCAGAAAAAAAAAAATGTACCATATTCGCGTGGACCGTGTGTCTCGTGTCGCAGACTACAGTCATCCATACTGTAAATAAATGTACGAATTATTTTCCAATGAGTCGTACTCGCAGTGACTCCCAACCTGGGCGATGACGACCCCTTCCCCTTGTGAGAATTTTCGGAGTTAATAACTTTTTAGAATAATAATATACATTTTTTTTTTTCTACTATTCAATTAGAAAATTTGTATTTTCAGTAGCTCGGTGACTACAATAATTGTGTGCAGTACGACACATTTTGTGTAGTACAATGTAGCATTAAAATAACTACCTCGGACGGGGGCTGTAGCTCAAAAGCGCAAAAATAAACATCCCCCAATCATAATATTATTATTTACTGAGATTTTATCAGACGCATATTATGCTTCATTTAAAACTAAAATGTTAAAATGAAAATAATAAATACACAGTTATATAGTTATAAATTATTAAACGTATGTGCTACTTATTATGAGCAGTTGTGAGTAATGACAAATAATCATATAATTTTTACATCATTGTTTTTCATGATAAAATAATTTTTGAAAAAGACCTGTACAATATTTTGAAAAATAAATATAATATGCTTCAAATATTAAACTGAAGCTTATGGTGCAACGAGTGCAAAGTGCAGAAAATAATGAAAGCGTAGTAAAGCATATGTTTTTGCGTTTTTATCCCACTATACTAAGATACAAAAGCGCAAATAAATTTTTATTTTTTGGGGGTCACCGCGGTCGCGGCGGTAACGGGTTAGCAATGTCATATTTTTTTTTTCACAGTGGGCAGTTGTTACACTTTACACCCCGGGAAGGTTGAAAATCTCTTGTCTACTAAAACACCGTCGTCTGTAGTACATAATAATATTTATCGGTAGGCGAGCATCAGCTATAATATTAATAATATGGTCGTCGTCTTTCGGGTCAGTGTACGGCGGCGGCGGCGTGTACCGCGGTTTAAATCACCAACGACGTCGTCGGCACGCCGCGGATTGTGGTAGTGGTAACTGGTATAGTAGCCCCGTCGTGCGCACGACGACGTCTCGGCCGGTCGCCCAGTCGTGTCCGTCCGACCGCTCAGTGACTGTTCGTGTTCCGTCGCGTGTCGTGTTCGTCCGTTTTTGTGTGTGTGTGTGTGTGTGTGTTTGCGTGGCGTCTCGTGTGCCGCGTGAGACGGATAATAAAAATAATAATTTGATAATATTCACGGATTTGTCGGTGCTCGAGAGAAAACGACTCTAGTTTCTAGGAAGATCGGAGGAAATCGTTCGCGCGTCGCGTCACACCGACGACAAAGATGTCGCACCGGCGCGCCGTTCTCGCGGCGGCGGCGGCGGCGATGGCGTTCGTGTCGTGCTTCTGGTGCGCTTTGACTTTGGCCGCGACGACCGTCGACCACGATCATCATCGACTTTTTCCCGTCCGCGTCCAATACGAATACGAGTTTCTGAGCTCAGTGATGGCCGACGGATCGTCAAGCCGGCTAGAAGCCGACGACAGCAGCAACAATGGCAGTCCCATCGGTCATCGAGTGGTCGGTCGACTGTCGGTCGCCAATCTCTGGTCGACCGCCTCCGGAGACGAAAAGCTCTTGCGATTACACGTGAGTACACAACCGATTAGGAATTTGGAGAGTGATTTGAGCATCCTCGCACTTGGGACTTTTACAAATACAACGTACAAACTGTATTCAAAAACCTTTCAGGAGCGCTATTTGGGGGGAGGGGAGAGGATCAGAGTATGCCTTTGCATCTCCTTGGCTTTCAACAACTCGGTGATGACCCGAGAGAGCGAAAATAAGAATCTGACATCCTTTATTTTTATTTTTTTTTAGCTTTTAAGAGCCATTTAGGCTCTTTGCTTCTAACTCTTTCCGTTCCACAGTCCGGTTTCAACTCCTTTAGATCTTTTCTAACCACATCTAGCCATCTTGGATGTCCCCTTGGTCTTTTCCGATCTATTTGATTCTCCATAACCATATCTTTATAAGAAACCTCCATCAGCTCTCTACGCATGCCCAGCCCAAGCCAGTCTGAGCTCCTTACAAACTGCACTGTGTCCTCTTTTGAATACAAATTCTTCAAATTCTTCAGTTCCCAATTTGATCTCCTTAACCATTTTTATGACATCGAAAATAGGTTCATAAATTTTTTTCAATATTTTCCTCTCAAAACACGAGGAGTTTATTGTAACATCCTTTATACCTATATATAAAAAAGCTGTCGGTATTTTGTTTTCTAATCAAAATAAACCCAGGTGTCGATTAATACAATTATTCATAATTTGGGGAACTACATTTCATTTCAGATTTCGAGTAGAATAAAATTTAGGCTAGTGATTGTACTACAATAATTGTTATTATTTTTCTTTGTTTTTTTTTTTTTTTTTAATGGAAAAACTTTTGTGCCGAAATAATTTTCCAAATGTTTCGACAAAATATCAGAAATCGCAGCGAGATGATATACTTTCAAAAAGTAATTTTTTGAATTTCAGATTTCTTCCCTGATTTCTCCCCTTATTTTTTTCAGAGTTTTAAAAAAGCTGTCCAAAATTTGACTAAAACAGGAACTAAAACGAATACAAAACAAAATGTCACATCACGGGGTTTTCTTCGCTCCTCAAGTGGGACTCTCTTGTGGGTATATTAAATTTTAAAGAAACGATAAATCATTTCTTCAATAAGACGATTCTGAGTGGAGCTTCGGTTTATTCAAAACTAAATGTTTCTTATATTATTGACTATCTATGTTTAATTTTTGAAAAAGTTTGGATTGAGATAGTTTCCGAGTCTTTTGTCAAATTTTGTGTAGTTCTACCCGAATTTTGAAAAAATAATTGAGAAAAATGCCGTCTTTAAAGTACCATTTAGAAGTACCTAAATCTAGTTTCAAAAAGTAGCTGGTTAAGACTTTTGGACAAACAAAAAGTACCTACATATTTCCGTACGAAAAAATAAAAATAAAAATATCCAAATTTTTTTTTCACATTTTCAAAATTTTCTCGCGCCAAAATATTTCTCATATTATTGACTATCTATGTTTAAATTTTCATAAAGTTTGGATCAAAAAATGATAGTTTCCAATTTTTTTTGTTAAATTTTTGATAGTCTCCCCCCCCCTCAGAAAAAAAATGAGAAATTTAAAAAATGATCTCTTTAAAATATTTACCCTTATATTTACCATTCTAAGGATAGTTTGATATCAAAAAGTAGCTGGTCGAGGCTTTTTGACAAATATTTCCATACGAAAAAGTGTTTACAGAAAAAAAAACATCATTGTATAAACACTAGCTTCTTAGTTTCACTCAGAATCTAAAAATCTATCTACCTGATGTAATATAAAATATCGGTAGTAATGAAAAATAAATAGTTTGTAGAAAATTAAAAAAATTATGCCTAGATAGAACAAACAACGGCAAAATATGCTATTACTGGAATTTTTATAAAATTGAAAATTGTTTTTTAAAGTAACTTCAAAAACAATGCAGCTAGAAACTTAAAAGTTTCATAAACTACTAAAAATAATCACAAGAATACTTCATAAAAATTTCAAAAGCATTTGATTAATTTTGAGTTGAGTACCTACAACGTTTTGAAAATTTTGGAAATTTCTTGTTTTTGGTTCATTTTTATGTAATAAAATTTCTAATTCTTGATTTTAAGACTTGAAAATTGAATACGATTAATTATCCGGAAAAAATCTCGAAAATTGTAAATCAACCTTTTTTCGTTATAGTCGTTTAAAGTTAGAATTTTAATAAAATTCATTAGTTTTACCTAAAATTACACAGCTTAACAAATAACGAATATAAAAGAAAATTGCGAGGAAAATTGATATACCATTTTTTTTTTTTTTTTTTTAAATCTAATTGGTAAATTATGCCGCCTTAATTTCATCAAAAAGAAATAACAAAAAAAAAAAAAAAACAATGTTTGTGTAAGAAACTTCGAACAAATAAAATAAGAGGTGATAATAATTATGAGTCCCTAAGTTTAAAACACCTGGCTAATAGATTAGGTAGTTTAAAAATTATTAATTATATTCATTAAATTATTATGAGTAATTCCTCAGGTGGGATTTGATGAATGTGTTAGATTTTTAAGAAACGATATATCATTCCATTAATAAAACGATTCTGAACAGAACTTCAGTTTAGACAATTCTACTTTTCAGGATTTCACATAGTAAACATTTTCTTTCACCCAAAATTTTTTTGCATTATTGTTTATCTATATTTTGATTTTCATAAGTTGGACTAAATAAAAAAATAAATAATTTAAGGCATATTTATTAAATTTCGCGTAATTTTTTCCAAGTTTTGTAAAAACAATGAGAATTTTGAAAAAACCTCCTAAAAGTACTTTCTTAAGTCAAATTTTGATTAAAAAAATTGCTGGTCAAAATTTTTGGACGAGTATTTCTATAAAATAACTTGTAGATAGGTACATTCATAAAAAAAATTATTTTTAAGTTTTTGATTGAAATAAAATTGTTATTTTACATTAAAATAATAAATAACTACTTAATTTTTACAATTTTAAAGTATTTTTTCCCCCTTAAAAACATTCAATTCTTAATCCAGTTGAAATTTTCTTTTACGTAAAGATTTCTCGCGGTATAATTTTAATGAAAATCGACTTAATGAATTATTTTTCACAAACGTTTAAATTTTAGAATTATGGCTCAAATGACCGTTAATTCAAATACCTAATGCAGATATCTCTTTCTAAATATTACGTAATATATTAATTTTATTGTATTTGGGCGAAAAATTTAATTCTAGTGTACTTAAATATAAATCAAATTATATTTATGTTTTTGTTAAAATCAGTAGTGCCAAATTTTTATCATAAGAGCCTTAAACTTGAAAACATGACAAAATTAATCATTTGCAGGAATATTAAACTTGACACAGTTAATCATACAGATTATTCTGTTATTACCCATTTCAAAATTAATTTTATTTGAATTATGAAAATATCAAAAATATCTTTTATAATAGAATAATACAGATCGAATGTAAATATTTAGCGATTGTTAAACATACTCAATACAAAACTGACTATTATTATTATTATTTTTTTTTTGTCTATAACGAACTATAACTTCGCTCTAGATTTATTGAATTGAGGTTTATTGAGAAAATGATTTATCGTTTTTTTATAAAATTCATCACGCCCACCAAGAATACCCCCGGAGTAAAGATTACTCTTGGTGCAAAACTCGGTGCGAAATATTTCTCGTTTTTTATTTGCTTAATTTCAGTCATTTTAACTTTTAAAATCGATTTTATATAATTACAGTTTAAGTATTACATATTTAACTATTTTTGCTCAAATTGTCGGTAGTTTTTCCCTATGCTTGAAAAATCTTTTAAGAATTTCGATAAATGGTTTCTTTAAGGTAGCGATTGGAAGAAAATAATTATGGTCTATATGTCATGGATTGAAAGACACTTTTGGTCAAAAATTACTACTTACAATTGTGGTTACATGCATATAAAATATAAATATGTATATCCTCATATAGGTACATCATTGTAATAAAAAGGACGTACTTTTCACCTTGGGTATTCTTCGCTACTCGAGTGAAATACTCTTGCGAGTTTATTGAATTTCAAAAAAACGAAAAATCATTTCTTCAATAAGACGATTCCGCGCGAAGCTTCAGTTTATTCAAGGCAATTTTACTTAAAAATTATAAGGTTTGTTATGATAACAAAAAAAAAATTAAATTTTATTATTTCACTATTAACTGAAAAAAGTAAAAAAAAAAAAAAAATTGCTACGAAAAAAAAGTGTTTCTCATAGTATTTGTTAATCTATATTTAAATTTTCATGAAGTTTGGATTTAAAAAAGATAGTTTCCTAGTCTTTTGTTCAATTTCGGGAAGTTTCCCCAAATTTTGAGAAAACTATTAAGATTTCGAAAAATGATCACTCAAAAATGCTATCCAGAGGGCAAATTGTGATTTAGAAAATTGCTAGTCGAAACTTTTTGACAAGTATTTCTATGCGAAAAAGTGATTATAAAAAAATAAAAAATAAACATCATTGTAGAAACACTTAAAAACATTAGCTTCTGTCCGCTCCACTCAAAATTTAAAACTAATACATCCTTTGATTCACTCTGAAACTAAATTATTAATAATATTAATAATAAAATATAAATATTATAATTTAAATATTAACCTATTATTTAGTAGTGTATACTTAAATTCGAAGAATTTTCCTTAAATATCTTACTCAATTAAGCTAATTACCAGAATAATAAAAATCAAACATGAATTATGTATCTATCAAATTGAAGAATACGTGGCCGAGGAGGTGTAGATTTAACTCTGAAAATATTCCCCTCATTAACTTAATCTCTGTCGTTGATTTATTACCTTGTGGGGATACCTCATATTATATAAAATAAATATTAGTTTAATAATAATCCGCTTTTCCGATCGATTTAATCGCGATTTGTAGAGAATCGTAGTAAGGACAGTAAGGTACATTTTCACATGAGGGTGAAAATGTGAAAGGACACATAGGATGTGGTTGTATAGTTATTTATTATAGTAATATATTATTAAGTATATGAGTATTTCTTAAATAGTATGTTTTAGTTTACAATAATTCAGTGGTATTCATATGAACAAATACAATGTTTACTATAGTTAAATTCACCAAAACTACAAACGTGGTCGAAAATATCGAAAAGTAATACTCGTCGTCAGTTTGTGAATCGTAAATCGAATATTGACGAGTTCATAAACGAACCGTTTTTTGTGCACTGGAAAAATGGTCGATTAGAAAATCTATACGCTTCTACAGCAAAATCACTGACTGAAGAAAACTTAAAAAAGGGAATCGCTGCCCTATTCCAGGTACATATACACGTATTGTAAAAATAATCATAAAAAAATTTCAAAGTAATCAACAAAGTAATATGGGTTTAATAACCTATTTTAGTTCCGACTTACTGATCAACACGTTGTAGAACACTCGACTACGGGAAAATGCAATGTCACATACAGTAAAATAAATGACAATACTGTTTCAAAAAAAATTTACAGTTGCGTTTCACCGAAAACACTACCTGGAATCAGACATCCCGATAATGTAAAATTATATTTTTATACCTAACCGTTATAAATTTTATTGAAACGCTCACAAATTAATTTAACATCTTATTTAGATTTGGCAAGGAACTCTACGTTCAAATCGTGAATCTTTACTGACATATAACGAAAACGCTTTGGTAAAAGTGTCTTTAAATGAAAATCACGAATTCTTCACTATCTTTATGGACGAAATAGGTGCATCGGTGTGGGTAAAACAACACCTAGAGCTAAAAGGTATGTTTTGTCCATACCTAGATTTATTAAAAAAAAATAGGTAATTTTTACACACGAATCTTTTATAGAAACCAAATCAATTGACGATATCGTAGAAGCGACTAGTGTTAAAGAAGTAATCAATGAATTGAAGATTAAAAATAATCTCAATCTTGAAAAACAAGAGTTGAGTACAAAACACAAAATTAAAGATTGTAAGCACTACAAGTCGTGTAATAAAGTGAGTGAATCGAGTAAAATTTTGATGTAAAATTGCTAATAGATATTTTGTTGTTTTTATAGTTAGCAAATGTTGTAAACAAATATCACGACTCACTGTTGGATTCAGAATTAGGGAAGTCTAAATCAGCTTTTGGGGCTGTACAAATATTAAAAGCTATCATAAACAGCGATTCTAAATCTATTAAAAAAGTTTTGGCAGATATAAAAAATGAGGATATAGTGTAAGACACACATTTTTGTTGTAATAATTTTATAAGTCGTTATACTCGTTGCTAATGTTTTTTTTTATCTTTTTAGAATACAATTATACGACATTTTAGGTGCTGCATTGACTGAAAATTCACATAAAGCAGTGATGGAAACTCTTGTTTTTACAAATGCCAAAGACTTTGATAAGATAGAAAGATATTTGTGGAGCGCGTCTATAAAATTTAATCCGAAAATAGAAATCATAAAAAGTACAAAAAAAAAAAACGCTTGGAAATGAGTCTTTGAGTTTCGAAAAATTTTGTAAAATTATTATTTATTTTAAGGTTTATTGTCTTTCACGGACCAAAAATTGACCAGCAAAAATCTAATGGACACCATTTACAACACAGTAACCGCGATGGCTAGTCGTTTAGTTAGTTACAACCGCACGGAATCAAATGTTCTCGTGAGTGTTGTCAAATTTTTTTTTTTAAACATACACATCTCGTATAAAGTTAATATACGTATTGTTATAAAAATACGAAAATTGTACTTTAGCTTTACGACGAAATTTTCGTAAACACTTCGGATAGGCTGGGAAAATGCAAACAGGACGATGACGAATGCGTACTGACATATATTAGAGCATTGGCCAATCTAAAACATCCGTTGTCGATTGATTTGCTTCTGAGTTATGCCCAAGACGGGAATAGAAAGTAAGAATATATATATGAATATATATATATATATATATATATATATATATATATTATAACTACAATGTCCAAAGTCGTTGTATAATAAATAATTTTTGGTTTGTGTTTCAAAGAATTTTGGAAATACAAAAACAAAGTGAAATTTATTAGTATAGTGATAGTAAGTTATTGTCGTTCGTGTATTTCCAGGACCAGTGCATATGCTATGAAAACTATAAAAATGTTCGGTCCGAGTTCGTGGGACAGTCGAGTGCTGAAATATTGCAACAGGATTTTCTTTCAGCTAATCAAAGAACACGATAGTAGCACCAGAACAATAGCTTTGAACATACTGTTGGAATCTAATCCGGACTACGACCTGTTGAAGGACGTGGTCAAGTGGCTTATGGTGCCGAACGAGGGATATGAAGTCAAGCAGTACGCGTTGGAGTTATTGAAGGAAATGGCTAACCAGTGAGACATTTGAAAGGTTCTTAAACGTTAGAATAGTTTAGAAAAAACAGGATATATTATATTATGTATTATAATAACGGTTCAGATTTTTATGGAAGTAATGAAAATATTTTTCTAATTGTTTTATAGTACCTATTATGTTCTTGGCATGATTTCTGGAGAGAGGGGATCTGCTGCGTTTTTCTTGGCTCATCTTAAACCTTGTTAACCCTAACTAACGTCTAACACAGTACCCTTCTCCAGAGGGGGAGGGGCTTTCATCCACCCAATACCGTAAAATTAGCCGTGGTAAATATGTCAAATACAATATTATGTTCTTATAAACTTTTCTATTTATCCATATTTTCATATAATATTATTAGGTAATTCAAAATATTAATATTGATCTCTCCATTTAAGACTTAGATATAAAATTTACCTACCTGTATATGTGACCAACAAGCTAATCCTCATTATTTTGCCTCATAGATAATACTTTTGCATACTTTTATCCATTTCACATCGAATTTGTTCATCATATTTACACTTATAAGAAACTTAAAAAAATAATTAATAGTTCTACTTCTAATTTCTTGCGATTAAGATTGACCCATAGCATCTGATTCGGTTTTTCATTTTGATCTATTTACCTATACTTTTACACAAATACAATCAGATCTGAGTGTCAAAATATTTCGACAAAACAACGATTACAAAAATAATAATAATAATAATAATAATGCTTCTACGTGCAACGAGCTCTTGTACAGTGTATAATAATAGTCACAAATAAATTGTTATTTTATGTTTTTCTTTCTCCTGTAGAAACGAAAAATCGGCAAAACTTTTACGAACGGTTCTGGTCCAAGAGCGATTGAACCACTACGGGTGTATGGCCCAGAGGGGCTTGTCGTCATCGTTCTCGAGAACGTTTGTCAACTACAACAACATTACGGGCCTGGTGAAATCGTCCCAACACATATACTCGGGTGTGACCAAACGCGGTTCGGTGGACATAGTTTTGGCACACGACAACGTTCAATACGACCTGTGCAGCGTAAGTTTGTTTTTACAAAAAAAAAAATATTATTTTTCGATATTTCACTACACATATTATACATACGAATGTTATCACTAGGACTTGGATTTCGATGCACTATGCATTTTTTTTTACCAAAGCTTTCTGTGCGATGCTCTTTTCGTTATAATTGCGTTTTAGGTGTTTTTCAATTAGAATAAAAAATTTTATTTCGCATTTTTCGACAATATTTGATTTTTTATGGCATTTTATAGGTTTTTAGGTCGTTTTTGGCCTAAAATTCAAATTCAAAATTGTATTATTAACTTATAATATGCGATTTATTTTATACGCTAACAATAGATTAGATCTTATCCACAATAATTCTTATACATTATATTTATATAAATTCTTATCTTGCCTTCCAGCATAGCGATATGCCAGAAGCCTAGAACATTAAAAACACCTGACAATACCTCACACCAGTCATATAATTTTTTAAATTTTAAGCTATTATAAATAAATTTTAAAGACATTTTTTAAGTTTTTTAAGTCATTTTTGCATTTTTTTCAGAGTATTTTTAGCGATTTTTAAGGGCATTAAAATCCCAGCCCTCCTAGTTATCACAATATGCTTTCAGTTTCGATTGATCGTTTATTTTGTTTTTGTTATTATGTATTAATAAGTTTGGCATGTTCACCACCGGACTCGGTTACTTCACGTCGCTCTACGACGACTCTGGCAAAAAATCGACGTCCAACGAGGACCAATTGCCCGCCACGGCCGGTTTGGAACTGATCGTATTCGGCGTACACATCAGGCCGTTCATCATGTTCTCGAGTCAAGGACAGTTGATGGGACACGTTTGGTCGGGAGCCGGATCAGAACGAACGCCAATTATTCAGGTAATTACTACTCTAAATTAGGCGCTTAATTAATAGGTAAATATTCTCATATGAAATTACATTGTTATCAGACAAACGGGTACTCATTTTTTTCACGGAATTTCTAGTCATACAGTAAGTGTAATTAAAAATAAACAATCACAATCGGATCTAATTTAGGAGTTTTTTTTTTTAAGTTAGATTTTAATGAAATACCTATTCTTCAAAATATGTAATATGTTGATTTTTTAGATTCTAAACGAAGTGAAGAAGCTAGTGTTTTTACAATGATGTTTATTTATTTATTATTTTTTATTTTTTTTCTATTTACAACTTTTCGTATGGAAATATTTGTCCAAAAGTTTCAATAAGTAACTTTTTGAAACCGGATTTGCCTCTAGATGGTACTTTAGAGACGTAATTTTTTGAATTTCTCAATTCTTCAATTTTTTTTGATAAAAATTTGACAAAAACGACTCGGAAACCATCATTTTTTGATCCGAACTATATGAAAATTTAAACATAAATAAAAAATCATATGAGAAAGATTTTGGCGCAAGAAAATTTTGAAAATATGAAAAAAAAAATTTTAGACATTTTTCTAACATTTTTTTTTCTCATTTATTTTTATATTATTAACTTCCCTCGTTCAGAATCGTTTTATTGAAGAAATGATTTATCGTTTCTTTAAAATTCAATACACCCGTCGTCGTGCGAAGTATGTCCGGTTTTTTTTTTATAAGATTGGTCCCGACTATGTTGCCTGAGGGCAGCCTCAAAGTCTTAATACGAGTCTGATAACAATGTAACTTAATTAAAATAGAAATTTTTAATTACAAATTTTGATTTACGCTTGCGATTTCATCACTGTTGCAGGGAATCTATCAAATGATGGAACATCTTGAATACGTTCCGCTGAGCAACGGGTTTACTGCGGAGCTGAGCCTCAGGGGGTTGCTGACTTTGGACATAGCCGGACAGATAGAAATGAGTCTTTGGAACAAAAACGCGCAGTCAGCGATCGAGAAAAAGTGAGTATCAAAAATCGTGTATTATTGTCAATTACGTCATGTTTAATAACTTGCATGCGTCGTGGTATTTGCCTGTTAATCGATAAACGCAGAGCTCTCCCGAAAATACTTGCATTGCTCGCATTGGCGCAACTTGGAAAACATTTTTTGGGTGGTTCATTAACCTTATGTAATTCTCAAAAATTACTTGGGGGGGGGGCTGTGAGTAGTTTTAAAGGGGCTTAGCCCCCTTCTAATTGCTCCTATGATCCCCCGAGCTAACACGAAATACCGACATAGGTAGGAATTTGAATCTCGATAAGAAATTTTTATAAATTCGTGGAAAATAAACAACAAATACTATGATAAAATTCATTTATTTTATAAATTATATTACAAAATTATTTCAGGCTTCTCCAATTGAGTTTACACCAAGATCTACACTCATTTACTTTTTTTTTTAACTTCTACACATAAAATATAGGTAATATTACCTATACAGCCTATACGTAACAATCCACTGTTATTATTAAAATCTTTTATGTTCAAGGCTAAATTTTTACTTATCAACTGCATCCTTGATAATATTGTAATTGATACTAACACAAAATTACTTTTATTATGTTATGGTAGAGCACTAAAGAAGCCTTAGTGCCTTAGTTATGGTAGGCAGTTGCATCATTAAAATTAATTGTTGTTAATAAACTAATAGGTAATAAGTACCTATAGACCATAGTTCTGTGGTATTTATTTATTTATTTATTAGAATATACGGGTTTCCCCTATAACATAAAGTAAAAGTACAATAAGTGTAAAAGTAGGACAATACAGGTATAAAATATTATATGTAAGGCAGAAGTAACAGAAGTAATATCAAGATGGGAAGTATTAAGACATTAATTAATTACAGTTAAAACAGTTATATAAACTTAAAAGTATATTAAGAGTATTATAAATAAAAACATTAAAACAAAT
>JAIPRM010002087.1:0-15505 GCA_025469315.1 Stegophylla sp. TES_Ste_2020 | reverse complement strand
AGATATAGGTATAATTGTGCGCTAAATGGGGAATGCCTAATACAAAACAACAAAATCTCAAAAATCTATGTTGAACACGTTCAAGTTGATTAATATCAGAAACAGTGTAAGGATCCCAAACAACGGATCCGTACTCTAGAATAGGACGAACTAAAGTACAATATAATGTTTTTAAGGATTTTGATAATTTGAAGTCTCTGGATAAACGCATAATGAACCCTAAAACCTTAAATGCTCTACTAGAAATCATTGCAATATGAGGACTAGGACTAAGGGTACCACATAGTGGTATGTACTGATTACGAGTATTTATTACCTACATGTTGTAATTAATGTTTTATACGGCTTTGAACACATGAACCTTATTACCTATTTAAATGTATCAAGTAAAAATTAAAACACAAACATTAAAAAGCCGACATACTCACAGTTCACACTAAACTTGGATAGTTTCTTCTAAATTTTGAGAAAACAATTGAGTATTTCATAAAATATTGTCTATAAAGTTCCATCTAGAGGCAAATACGGATTCAAAAATATGCTGTTCGAAACATTTGGACAAGTATTTCTTTACAAAAACATGTACGTATAAAAATAATATTAATAATAAGGTTAGATAAGATTTGGATAAGTATTTCTATACAAAAAAGTATTTCTAGAAGGCGAAAAAAATAATAATAAACTTCATTGTAGTACATTCACTAATTTCTTCCCTCCGCTCAGAATATAAAAAAAAACTGTTTATATTACTATATGTGTAATATTGTGTGTACTGTTTATATTACTATATGTGTAAATATTACTAGTACCAGTAACTAAATTATAGTATCAAATTGTATTTACAAAATGTGTGTATCTTACCTGACCTATTAAGACTCTCTCAATTTTATAATGGTAATTAAAAAAAAAATCAATTCTTTAAATTAATTAATTGTAGCTTTATTGTATATTTTATTAATATTATTACTAATATATCTAACTATTAAATTATTTCGGTTTTCACAGTGGCGGGGTCAGCATAGAAGGAGGTCTGAAACTCGACACAGATGTAATGACAGAACAAATTGACTTTGAGTTAATAACGGAAGGTCTCCTTCACATGCACAGCGACGCCGAATTCGATTCAAAAATAGTTTTGTGCATGCAAATCTTTTTGGTGGACACAAACGTTACGTAAGTGTATTATAAGTGATTTTATTAGTTTGGTTTTAGTTACCTACGACATTGACAAAAATTTAAAAACCAAATGATTTGATGAATAATATTGTGTGAATCTTCAGTAACAACAACTTTTGACAGTTGCGTAATAATGCAAATTATGTACAAAAACAAATGAACTTTTTGAATTTCAATAGTAGGTAGTTGGGCTGTACAAGGGCATCTATATACATTTTTTCAAGAGGGAGGAGGGGCTACAAACAGTGACAGATCCAGGACCTTAATTTGAAGAGGGCGATTAGATAAAAATTAATCAAATATACATTAAATTAATACATTTTTACACACATTAAGCATTTTTTGATAAGTATTTTAAAATTTCTGGTAGTATTTTAAAAATAATCCTTATAAAAGGGTATTTAGAAGACAGTTAAGTTTTCAGATTACAAAATTATAGCTATGATTTCATATAAATTTAATTAATATGATCATGTATGTTTTAAAAATGTTTGCTAAAATTATTATACTTTATTGGTACACTGGAGTAAAATTTGTATTGTTAGTCAGTTAAAAAATTACTTTCCAGGATAAAAGTGGCAAGTGCTTTCTTTTACATTAGCTCTAATTAAAATAAAAGCATTTAAAAATATTGTTTTTGTGAAACATAATATCAATAAAGAAAATATCAGCAAATTTCAGGTTTAAATCTGGTAATTACTGTGACCATACATGATAATATTAAGTTTCGACTAAACGTTTTATAGAAATTTCAACTTATCGAAACGGTTTTTCTTATAGTAAAAAAAGTAAATTGTGACATTTTGGTTTCAGCACGAATGTATATAAAGATATAAAAATCCACGGAAAATCCTACAAGTCGCATGCAGCCATCACTTGGACGCATCCGGTCGCCGGACGCACGTTTGCCCTGAACCAAATGGTCAACGAGTTTTGCAATGCAATCAATTCACGGTGAAGAACTGATATTATGTTGTGTGGATGTTTTTTAAATTATTTTATCGTATTTGTATTTACCTCAAAACGCGACTGAAACTTTTGTTTTAAATTTTGTTACGGACAAATTCAGAACAAAATATCTTATTAGTTTATTTATTTATATAACTGCGTGTGTTAAATTTATTCATGGGTATATTTGACACGATGGAGTTGAATGTTGAATATTTAATAAAAATATTTAAATAACTAGACTGTGTGTATGTCTGACTGAGAGACACATTTAAGAACAACACTGCAATGACAGTTACAAAATTATAACTAAAAGCCAAATTGACATTAGAGGATTTACTAATATATCTTTTTGACTGTGACATAAACATTTCATCAATTCATCCATCTCATTAAGTTCATGTTTTTCTTATGTTTTAAAAATAAACACCGATTTTATCTTTGGTTGACATTCTCAGACCTAGAAAAAAAGGCAATAATTATTATTGATGTGCGCATAAATAATTTAAGTGAAACTAAAGCATAATATTCACAATAGACTACCTACAGCATAATTTATATAATTGTTGATGTAATATCAATTCATTGGCATTGTTCTACAGAGATTATAACAAATACACCTAGTTCAAAATTGACAGTAAAAAAAGTTTAACATATTTTTTATTTTTTCTCAACATCATTATTATTTACAAGTTTTAAGAAAATAAAACATTTATGGTGGTATATAAATATTTAAAAAAAAATAAATAAATAAAATTATTAAATTTTCGATCCAATAAATAATATTATACAGGGAAAATCAATAATTTCGATACAATTTACACAATTTATTTCTACTTATAGTGTAGTACATACAAAAAATAATTACAAGTATATTTAATTTTGAATTCAAATTCTTTTTATAAATAGTAGTAGTAAATACCAAAATTACAAAAATCTCAGTCCATTTGTATATTCAATGCGTTTTTAGAAATAAACTCTACCGCGTCGAGAGAAATGTGTACAGGAAGCTGAGCGGCGAATAAATATATGACCGAAATGGTTTTGCGAATTCGGCGTTTTGTCCATCCTACGTCTGTACTCTGATCAAACATATCGCTGTCTTCTTCTTCGATCAGTGTGTCGTCTTCCATCGACACTTGTTGACTTTTCGAAATTTTCAAATGCTCTTCACACAACATGCTGACAAGCGATTTGATGAAATGGCATATATTTCTCTGTACGATTTCACTTTGCTTCGAACAATTGTTCAAACAGTGTTTGGTGTCTTCGCTTACGAACGGCACTAGGCCGGTGTCGCTCGCCTTCTCGATGGCCAAAAGGAATCGAATTTCACAGTGATAAAAAAACGAAAACATATTGCGTAGAACGTGAAACGTCGACACTGGGCCGCCAACAACAACCGTTTCGTGCGAACAGATTTTCTTTTCGTTCAATTCCTCGCAAAACGAATACACGCGATCGTAGAAGTTTTTGCTGGCCGTCGCGGTACACTTGTCTTGGTTTTCGCCACGACCGGAAACGTCGAAATTATATACGGCTTGACTAAGTATATCGTTCAACACACCGTACGCGGCCCTGTCGCACATCAGACTGTAGAGTTTGAACGCGACTTCCAATTTATTGCTGTGCAACGATAAATCCAATGTTCTGTCCACAATGGCCACAACGGTTTTCATACTGAACACATTTTTAAGTACACAGTTTTCTTTGTCGCCGCCCAAACATCCGAACATCCATTCGCACATGTTGCTGTCGAAAGACGTGGCTAAATCTGCGGCGCACTTGTGAAACAGATTCTCGTTGATATTGGAAGTTTTGACGTTTCTCAAAAAGTAATAGTAACAAGTGGCGTAATGCGGACAATAGGATTCGAATCTGCGGCAAAACAATAAAATCAATCTGGTTAGGTTGAGTCGCACGAACTTGACGTCGACGTTTTCGTTGGACAAGAACGGCGCTTGTAAACATTCCGGTGTGGCCAACAAGTGTTTTTCGTGTAAAGCGATGGCTACGTGAACGGCGTGATGGGAAAACTCGACGTTGCGATACAAAAAGTCTATGGCGCTCTCGAAGTGTCCTATTAAAAACAACAGTTCGAAATACACGTGAGGCTGTTCCATGTACAGTTTACCGTGGTCCAAAACGTACCTCTGCAACGAACAATAATCCAATCCGTTCGAGTCTTCCATGTACTTACTGGCGAAATGTTCCACCGCCAACATCCACAGCTTGTCTTCGATCGTCTTGGCCACGACTTTTTTTTCCAAATTCGCTTCGACCATGCCCAACAGGGAAAATATCGTTTTCCTAAACGCGTTGTCGTACGCGGGAAGCGTACGGTAATATTTACTCAACGTAGCGCCGACGCTCGAAGCCGCGCGTTCCGTGAAATTAGCTTCTTTCAGACGTATGAAAACGATCAACAAGTCATCCAAATTCAGCCCGGATTTTCTTATGAAATAATTGGCCACGTCCATTCGTCCGCATCTCAAGCTGTAGTACAGTAATGGCCACACCGACTGCTCGTCTACGTGAAAATCGTTTTGTTGAGTTGCCAGTCTACCGGTGCTCATAAACACATAAGAACTTATGATTGCGGCCATGTAATTGCCGTCGTTTACGATGTCCAAATGTCTAGTCTCTTTGATGAGAAAAGCTTGGTACTTGTCTTCCAGATAACTCTTGGCGTTTTTCACGAGCTTTATTTGATTTTCTTCCGAGAAACGTTCGTTGAACGAACCGTGA
Source organism: Stegophylla sp. TES_Ste_2020 (assembly GCA_025469315.1). NCBI lineage: Eukaryota > Metazoa > Arthropoda > Insecta > Hemiptera > Aphididae > Stegophylla > Stegophylla sp. TES_Ste_2020. The sequence goes on along the minus strand of JAIPRM010002087.1, from coordinate 10,633 downwards.
GGCGAAAACTGTTGAGGAGTTATGTCGTACATGTACTTGACGACGTTCCAGATGTGAGCGACAGCAGCGTTACTGGTACCACCTTTGGACACGGTTTCCAAAAAATACCGAACTAATTCGTTGTCCGATTCGCCGTTTTCTATTTCTTTAATGTAATTCTGGACATCGGCTACAAAAGGAAAATTATCAAGTGAACCGCCGTTAGGACCGATTATTTGATTTGGATCCGATGTTAAATGCGTATTTTTGGTGGTTAGAAGATTTTGAAGACAAAACGATACGTCGTACGAATCCGACGCGAATTCGCTGTAAACTACACCTTTTTTGATTTTCTGCCAACTTATTGAAACGTCTTGTAAATAATTTTCACCGTCTTTGTTATCGTTCGTTTCTAAATTATTGATATAATCTTCAATGTGCTTTCCCATCAGAGATTCAACGCTACTGGAATAATCCATCACTGGTTTAGAGTCGGTGGGCGTGATAATGCTGTCTCGATGAGTGCTTAATTTTTTCAACACATTAGAATAATTGGCGAGATCTAGGCCGCGATTCGCCAGGAATTCTTTCGCACACTGTTCATCACTTCCGTAACATAACTTTTTCGAAGTATGATCTGCATTTTTGCACAACTGACGTAATGATTTATGTATTTTAGACACTGGCTTAAAAGTATCAGCATCCTTACATAGCTTTTGTCCTTGTAACAGTAAATATTCCAGATCGGTTTTCTCCATATTTTCAAAATTTTGGTTCTGAAATATAAAATTAATTTTAATAATATTTCTAGTTATAAACAATGTTTAAAAATACCATTTTTTTTTTTTTTTATACTAGTAAATAATTGTAAAATAAAATAAAATAGGTAATTGTAAATGATGTATATTAATTAATGTTTTTTTTAAAAAAAATAACAATTGAGGCATTGACAAAGGGCTTATTGACGGAGATCATAGACAGAATATTATAAGTATTTAAAACTTTAATTTGTCTTTTTCTCAAAATCATTATTTCGTAGATAGGTTTTTTGTCCGGAGAGTTTCTCATTTAACTATTATGTGAATCATCATATAATATCAATATAATTATTTATTAATACTTATTAATTTTGCAAAACCGTGATTATTTTTAACCACAATTAAACAATTCCCAAAAGATAAAAAATAAATAGATCATACATATTTTATGATATTAATAAAAAATATCTTTTCGACTTAATTAATAAAAAATATTTTAGTTTCCTATTCGTATAATAATTTAAGAATACATTTAACATAAATATATATATATATATATATATATATATATAAAATAACCATTTGACTAGGGTCAAAAAGGGTCTGATAAATTAGAAATATGCCATTTGTCATAAAGGTATTCAGCATTATGTCATAAAAATTATTGGAGAGTAAAAGTCTTACAAAAATAGCAATAAATGTTTTGGTAAGGTCAAATAAGAGAAAAACAATTTTCAAAATTCTCTGTATTATACAGTGTTATAGTGCTTACGTGAAAATATATTTTACATGAGATTTAGAGTACCTGACATGCATCATTAATACAATATTTTTATAAAAAACAAATCCTACAACTATATTGTGCTAGTAATTATTTATTTTAACGATTTAATTTAATTAATATTTTTAAATTGGTTAGTGGAACCTTAACACATCCAGTATATCTAGAGAAAATTGTTGTATAGTGCAAATGGTGAAGACCTACTGACATAATAACCAACAACCAGAGATTAATTATAAGATTTTTAAACAATATATATTATGCAAAATTATAGTACATAAATATTAATCGTTACAATCAATATTTTAAGTTTAACGCTAAGTGCTTGCTAAACAAATTAAAAATGTCTGAAATAAAAAATTAATTATTGCATTAAATACTTTACCTATCGGTAAGTAGTGTAAATATAAAAAGGTCTAATCGAAAGTCGACAAGTCAATGGTCAAGTGTATTCTGTTGATTAAATTGATGTTGTACATAGATCAATATCTTTGTTCTTGTTGACTCAGTACTTGAGATGTCTCCCTATAAAAAAAAAAAAAATAATAATAATTATGAATAATAGTAATATTACTAATAGTTTTCATTTATTTTTGTTTATTGAATTAAACAAATTTGCCAACATTTGGGTTGAGTCTAATAAAGTAGCGATATACAGTTTTTTGTAAATATATTCAATATATAATATCATAAATATACTCGTAAATATATGACCAGAAATTACTGATAAGTTTTTCAACAATGTACCTATTGATCTTCAAAAATAATAATTAGTAAACATTAATCGATGTAATCAAAGTTGTACTAAAAATATTTTACGCGAAAAAAATACAACAAGCACTATAGCAAACAAACTATTACTTATTGTGCCATCACAAAAAAGTGAAAAAAGAAATTTTATAATTGAAAATGTGATAAATTGGGAGATAGCAAACTCCTCAAAAACTATTTTGCTACTGTGCCTATTAATTTTATGTACGCTACCCCAAGAAATATTTTTTTATTGTATTACTTATATGAATGTTTCTCTAAAAAAGCACTGGTATTACTTGATAATTATTGATTTCAAACAATAATATGTATAGAACAAGTCATTTATCATTGCAATGATTATACAACATAAATATCACAATTCATTTTTATAACTTTTTATTTAAGCATAATACTTTCGGTAATATTAATTATTACTTATTCTGAGAACAACAAAATTATTTATTCATATTATTTTAACGGACAAAAAATAGATCATTGGAAAATATGTAATTTTATAATTAACTAACTACGAAAGTATGAAATTAATATTATTGTATACACGGGTATAAAATAATATAAAAATTAAGTACCAATTTATACACACAGCCATTAATAAATATTATAAATGTTTTCTAGTAACATTTAAAAAAAAATAAAATACCAAGTCACATTCACTTACCTATTCCCTAAATGAATATTTATGTGATACTCTCAGTGATACTGTACTATACAAAAGACATAAGTGTTATGACTTAAGAATTTTACCCATGTATACCTACATTATATTTTTCATATTTTCGTCCAGTTAAATGTTAATTTATTAATTATTATAATAATAATAAATTCATATTTTGTAGAATATATCGACTGTGGATTGACTAATGCAGCTTAAACATTTTGCAATGTTTTTAATAATTGAATCTATAGTAACTATTGTTATTACCTATTAACATACTAGATAGTTTTCTATGATAGATATCATTAAGATGTATAAGAACAAAATATTTAGCATCTGGTAAAGATAATATAATAATAAGCAGCAAAATCTTCTTTAATAGAGTTTACATTATTTGTAATAGATAACAAAATTGTTTTAATGGAGTTTACACAAAAGTAAACTGGTAGCAAAATATTATGTTCACGAGTATTCACACTGGATAAGAAAAAAATGTTGGTAATACATAAATCGCTAAATGTTAAAAGGGGACTTCTACATTTTTACTGAAAATACTTTTTTTGTATATTCATATAAATAATATGTAGAGCTATCATTTAATGTTGAAAAGAGACTTTCGTTGTCAATAGCAATGATATAATAGAACGATAACTTTTTCATTTAATGTTAGAAGGGGACTTCTACGGTAGAAGTCCCGTTTCTATATTAATTCTTCGAATCTATATAATATTATATAATACAAATTAATATGTTTATGTAATTATTGTTTATATTAATCACAAGCTGTATCATTTGTGAAAAATGTACCAAAATCTGATAAAATGTCATTTGAAATATCAACTTACTATAGTTTTAAATGCGAAAACTCAATCCAGGGGTACTGGTGGCTAAAACCTACATTGGAGGTTTAGTTGAGCATAAGTTCAGACTAAGAAATACCAAAAAAAAAAAAAAAAACTTAATTTTACCCATTCAACGTAAAAATACTAGAAGACCAATATTGACGAGTAAGATGGATGATATACAGAAAACATTTGAATTCATAACTCACGAACATCCAGAATACTGGAAGGACATTCTCACAAACCCAAGAGCTGGAAAGGATATTCAAGATGAACAAATCTTGTTGGGTACTGATTAATTTGTAAACATATATATATTTAAATATTGTTTTATTTATCAATTAAAGTAATAAAAATAAATTTTTGGCTATTTAAATTTGTCGTTTAGAATATACCTACGTTTTAACCATTTGATACAGAAAGGGGACTTCTGCTACACTAACAATTTCAATTTTATTATACTGTATGAATTAAATATTTTGTTAGAAAACCTCAAAGTATAGGTGTAATCCACTGTCACAAGTATAAAAATAAAAACGCAGTTTTTGTTAATCTAGACGATTTTTTCCTTCTGTAAAATTTGAAAATTGTCGGAAATCCCTTTTTAACATTTAGCGATTCATATATATATATATATATATATTTTATTAGAGAATTTACCTTATTTAAAAACTGCCCAATACATTGAATCAATTTTAAGCACTTCAACAGCTGGTACGTCAACGGAGTGAACGAGTTGTCTGGTCGTCGAATGTATTCGGTCGATCGAATGGTTGTTGAACGTAAACGTGTGTCTTCTTCTAGCGGTGATTCGGTGTACATGAGACGCACTTCGACGAGTCGATAAAAAAAAAAATCATTCAACGAAACGTTTACAACGTAGGAAGTTGACTCGGCATTTCAAAAAACCAAAACAATGTAATCGCACACACGTTTTTCAATTTTCTTATCAGCGGAACAAAAAACGGACAGCGCGCGTTTATCACACAGATAATGGACTGCCGTCCATGACGGTGTGACCAGTGACCACAATATTATTGTACCACGACCACTGGTTTGTATGCTGTGACACGATATTATCCGTCTGACCGCCGCCGACGACACCGCAGTTGTAAATTGGCCTCGTCGACAGTTTCAAGGCAGTTTCAAGCTCGTTCAAAATTAAATTATGCTTTAAGCATAATGGATGGTAATCAGTGCTGTATTTAGGGGCAGGCTTTTTTAAGTAATGAAAGTTTTTAGGTATTTAAAGTTTTTAATTATTATTACCTTATTATTACTAAATATATTATACATGATATAAATATAAATAAGAACCATATTAAAAAAAGTTACTAGTATGTTATAAGAATAAACTTGAAAATAATTGTATTATTTATTAAGATTTCTATTGAAATTTTAAACTACCTGAATATTTATAATAATATAATAAATATAGTGATGAGAAATAAATTTGAAGAAAAATTTGTGAAATATGTAAGTATAAAAAGACATTAAATATGAAAAAAATATGGAATGTTATTTTTGAAAATACTTTGACTATAAATTTACATTTTGATAGATCATAATTAGTAAAGAAAAAACTAAATGTATTATACTCATAAAAAAATGGGGGGAGGGCATAAGTTTGTGAACATTGCTAAAAAATGCCAACTTGTTTAACAATTTTTTTCTTCATATGTCTATTTTGAAGATTTAATATCAAATTTTAAAAATGTGTACAAAAAAATTTTAATAGAACGGTTCAGGAAGAACTGTTTGTTCTTTAGTTCCGTGGGTGGGTGGATGGGTAGATGGGTAATTGGGGGGAGGAGGAAGATTAATTTAGCCTATGGGCGCCAAAAAGCAAAATATGCCACTGATGGTAATTGAACACCCCATAGTTCTCCACCAAATCCCGCCCCTGCTCCTGAACTCCGTAAGTACGAAATCCGAAATCACTGAATTGGATAGACCTGCAATTGAACCTAGAATTGGCTCCCAAAACCATAAGACAAAATTTTTTAACAAGGCTTCTCAATTTCTCATGATATAATACTCCTTCGACGACAATAAATTCAACTGCCGCACAGTGTACCAGAAAATTGATTTAGTGGGACAAAATTAGATTTTTTTTTTTTTTGAGTCACTATTTAAACTCAAAATAGCATTTAATTGAAAGATAATTAGCTTTTGATTAGATAATATAGGTTTTCAAAACCCCTAGCCTGCGTCATGCGGGTACAGAATTATCTATAATGGTCTATGATAAGGTTTTTAATAACAAGCTAAATTGTTCTTCTGTATAATATAATGTATTTTTTAGTTCACATTGTCCATTGAATGAAACTGTATGAAATATGAATAGAAATGGACATATTTTTACATTTATGACATGTAACATGGAAGGGCGGGCATTGATTAAGCACCTTCTAGCACCCCCATGGTGGTGTAGGGAGTAACTACAGTACACAACATATAATTTTATTAATTAGTTAAAATAATAAATATTAAACAAGCACTGTATTAAGATTAGATTTAAATTAAACACTGACTTAATTCACTAAATAGAACATCATTAATACATTTTTTGAAAATAATTTTATCATTATATACAGGCACGTAGCCAGGGGAGGGGTCCATGGGGTCCGGACCCCCTCCGAAATATCATCGATGACAATTTTTTACATTTGTATATCTAGTAATTAATTACCTATATGCAGAGGCGTTATTTCAATTTTTTTTTTTTGGTACTCGTAAATATTGAGCAGGCCATTATTTATTTATTTTTTTAACTGAAGCTTCACTCAGAATCGTTTTATTGAAAAAATTATTCACCGTTCCTTTAAAACCTAACACACCCACCAAGAGTATCCCACACAAGGTGCGAAGTATGTCTCCTCTCTTTTTTTTCTGTCAACTGGACCCCCTCCGAAATAAAATCCTGGCTACGTCCCTGATTATATATAATATATTTTTTCACGTCAATTGGCAAAGAGTTAAAAATGACAGCACTCAGATAATTAATAAACTTTTGATCAAAACTTGTATTAGTGAATGAGATTTTGATATTACATAACCTATCTTCCCCTATTGTCTTGTTATTTTGTTTTCATAAAGAAAAAGCTAGATTTTTTTTTTTATACAAACATTAAAGCAGTTTATTTGTAGAGCAATAATTCTAACCGAAGCACATTAAACTTAATATTATAGTTTAAAATGGAATTGTTACTTTTATTTGTTTTTTTCGTTACTATTCAACAAATATTTTCAGGAAACATTATGAGTTTGGGAAAAAATTTATATTATTACATTTTTGTAACAGATGTTACAAAACTGGCTTACAAAATACAACTGGCTAGTAAAACAGAGTAAAACAATAACAATAACTAATAGACATCAACAACGCAGACACTAAGACGAAGATAATTTTGAGAAAATCCATTTATACACTGCTTTTTTCCTATTTAAATTTTTACAATGAATTTTTTTTTTATATGATATTGACATTTCATTAAAATACTTTGGACCCAAATAGTCTACAAAAGATTTTCCAAAGGGTTTTTTTTGTAAATTCCATTGGTATATCATAAGCCCTATGGGTTCTTACTCGTGAAAAATCAATAAGATTTTTTTTTTATTACGGCAATTTTTTCGTATAAATATCTAACTGGGAGAATACCTAATATTTTATACAGTTTAATTTAGTCGAGCCTACGGGTGTTTTATTATGTAAAATTATTCTTAATGAGTTATTTTGATTAGATTGAATAATTTTTAGATAATTATTATCCTTAATACCTTCCCATGCTAAAAGTCCATATTATTGTACAATGGATTGATAAAAGGCAAAATAAAAATATTAATTCAATATTGGGAGCCCCCCCCCCAATCGAATCGCTCCAAAACCGGTCACTGTTGCCCGCCCCTTGTTTTACGTTTCGGAGTCGGACGGGGCGGCGTGTCGTCGTCGTAGTCGTCGGCCGCCGCCGCCGCGAAGACGTTGCACTCGGCGACCAACAACTTGTTGAGCCTTTGATCGCCGTACACCTGCCTGTTGTACCGCGTGAAAACCGTTCCGTACCGCGGCCACGTCTCGCGCACGTCCACCGCGGCCACGGGCGCGTACTTGAAATACTTGAGCTCGTGGCCGGACAGGCCCGCGGGCAGCGCGTCCATGGTCGCGTCGCCGCCGCGGCCGGCCATTATGTCCGCGATGGCGGCGAGCGCGCGGAACCCGCAATCGTCGCGCAGCCGGTCCGCGAACCGCCGGTGCAGCGCGGCGCCCAGGTCGCCGGCAACCTCGGCCAGCCTGTCGGCCGCGTCGAACGCCGCGGCCACGGAACGGACGAGCGGCGAGCCACGGGCCCGGAGCCGCGCGATCGTCGCGGGCAACCACCCGTAGTTGAGGTCGACGAACGCCAACCCCGGTTCCGTGGCCGGCTCGACGGCTAGCCGGCTCGCGCGCCACGACGGCCACGATTCCCGGGGATTAGCGCGGCCCACCAGCACGTCCCGGACCGCGGCCAAGTTCTCGTTCAGGTACGACGCGCCCTCGATCCAGCCGGCGGCGGCGGTGGATCGGGGGCGCGGCGGCCGCGGGATGCCGGGCGCGCGGGCCTCGAGCTCGGACACGCGGTTCGGGTCGCGCGAGAACACGCGGTTCACCGTGGCCACGAACGAGTCGACGGCCGGGAATTCGGTGCAGATCCGCTGGGCGATCGCGTGCAGCTCGTGCGCCAGACACGCGACGCGCACCGTTTTCGCTCCGCCCGCCGGCCAGTCGTCCGCGGCCGCCGCGCAGCCGGACAGCAAGAGCAGCAAATCGTCTTCGCGGCGGCGCGTGCTGTCGGGCCACAGGCTGCGCATGGCTTCGTCGAACAGTCTGGCTGCCGCTTGGCTGCTCGAGTCGACTTCGCCCGCGGCCAACAGGAACGTTTCGCCCGGCCCGTCCGCGGACAGCGTGCCGACCGTCACGTGGCCCACCAGATCGCCGCCGTCTCCGGAGTACGCGTCCACCGCGGCCCACATCTTCTTGCCGTCCAACCGTTCCCGGATCCGGGCCAGACACTCGTCGTAACGCTCGTCCACCGCGCGCCCGTCGCGCATTTGTCGCGCGCTCGGCATCCGGTACGCGTTTTTGCCGCCCCCCGACCGCGGCTCGTCGATCGTTTCCTTCGTCCCGTTCTGGCCACCACTTTCCTGTTCCGTCTGCACCGCGGCCACCGCGGCCACCGCGTCCGTCAGCGTTTCGTCCGCTGAGTTCGGTTCATCGTGAGCCTCAACCGGATCTACGGACAAAAATGTCCTAATATGTGATAAACAAAGGCTCGGAACTTTATGCACTAAAAAAAACTTAAATATACAACTAATTTTATTGTAAAAATGTATTAAGAACTAAAATTGCGAAAAAAAATTTAATTTTTTTTGTACTAGTTATATGAATATATATTTAAGATAAATATAATAAATTATAAAAGAATAATAATTATGGAAAAATGTATTTTTTAATTAGATACAAATCCTTTATGTATTTTTTCCTCTTAGTATTGATAAATACGTATATTTTTATTCGTGAAAATATTTAAATTAAATAAAACTAACCAATTAAAACAAAACTGAAATTAATACTAGATACAAATATAATTATTAAAAATATAGACAAGGTGATAGTGGGCGGCGGTTCTAAATAATTTTAGAATTTCATATATTTCAACTGTTGAAAATTTGTTTATTTTAGATTCTGAACGAAGTGAAGAAGCTTATGATTTTACAATGATGTTTATTTATTTTTTATTTTTTACTCTTTCTATAAACACTTTTTCGTATGGAACTACTTGTCCGAAAGTTTCGATCAGTATCTCTATAGAACCGAAATCGTACCCATATGGCTATTTTAAAGAGGTAATTTTTCCAATTTCTCAATACTTTTCCGAAAAACGGCAAAATACGCAATTCCCGAAATTTCCGTAAAATTTAAAATTACTTTTTGACATAACTTCTAAAATAATGCAGCTAGGGACTTGAAATTTTTACCGACCACTAAAAATAGCTACGAAAATATGTCATAAAAATTTCAAAAAGATTTGATCAATTTTGAGTTCAATACGGCATTTTGAAAATTTCGGAAATTTATCTTTTTTTGTTAGTTTTTAGGTAAAAAAATTTTTGATTTTTGATATTAAGATTTGAAAATTTAATATGATGATCTCACTGATATATACGTCTAATTGACCTGAAAAAATCTCGAAAATCGTTAGTCAACTTTTTTTTTATACCCGTTTGAAGTTAGGACGAATAATTAAACATTTTACAAGGATTTGATTGAAAAAAAATCATCGGAGAAAGTACGGATAAATTACCTATTTTATTACATAATTTCTTATTATAAACGTTGAGAGGTTGATCGTCGGTAATATTTTATTGCATCTTTTTAATAATTATTGTTGTTATTATAATTATCGTAATATTAATGTTAATTGACAGCCGACAGGTGGTATGTATAATATATAATATTTTAATAGTTTAAAATCGTATTTAATTAAATATCCTAATAACCAATCACGTATGAACATAGTTTCGACCAATGACAATCGTTTTGCTTTTAATAATAATAAAATATAATATTTTTAGTAGCCGTTGACCGTCGTCTGTCGTCAGTGTTCAAACCGATGCGACAATGGAGAAGTCGTCTCGCTGATCGGTTTCACTCACTCTCTTTTCTCTCTCTCTCTCTCTCTCTCTCTCTCATTGAACGGTCTGGGGCGGGTAATAGTAACACGCTTTACCAGGGCCAACAAGGAAAATGAAAAGTAGGTGATAAAAAAATGATAATAAGGAACACAGTCGTCGTTGGCTCACAAAA
>JAIPRM010002086.1:0-27800 GCA_025469315.1 Stegophylla sp. TES_Ste_2020 | reverse complement strand
TTAAACATAGATAGAAAATCCTATAAAAAAGATTTTGGCGCAAGAAAATTTTGGACATTTTTTGAAAATTTTATTTTTTTTTTTTTTTTATTAACTTCCTTCGTTCAGAATCGTTTTACTGAAGAAATGATTTATCGTTTCTTTAAAATTGAATACGCCCGTCAAGAGAATACCACCCGTCATGCGAAGTATGTCCGGCTTTTTTTAACTATAGATAATTGAAACATAATTTTGCTTCATTAAGGGTATTCAATAATCTGTTATACTAAAATTATCGTTATAGATTCTCAGTGTGTAGTGAAGAATATATTGTTTTAGCAATAATTTGTTTTTCATAAAATTCACCACTCTCTAAAATACCAAGAACATAAAAATGCCCATAATACCTCAAACTTTTAGACCACTTTATCCGATGGAAATTGGATGATAAAAGTAAAACAAAAAAATCACGTCATTTGTTTGACTTAGGATCTAAAATAGCATTGTAAGATTTACAAAATTCAATTTTTTGAGATTTGGTTTTACAATTAATTTTTTTTTTTCCTGTTACTACGATTTCGGGTAGTAAAAGTAATTTTATTTTTAAATTTTACTTTAATAAGGAATTTTGTATGGCTAATCGATACTTTGACCTTGTAGATTTCAAAGTAATCGTTTGATTTTTAAAACTCAAAGAAAAAAAAACCAAACATCTTAGTAAAAACGGTAAAATTTACTAAAAACAATGTATTTTCGTAAAATAAATATATATTATATATAAAATCGAAAATTCTATGTATTAAGTAGCATCTAGAGCCAAATTCTGATTCGATAATTCGACTGGTCAAAGTTTTTGTGGATAAGTATTTCTATACGCAAAAGCGTTCACAGAACGAATAAATAAAATCACGTGACCTTTTTCCCTCTGATCAGAATCTACAAATAATAATAAGCTTCAATACAAAAATATTAGCTTTTCGCTCCATTCAGAATCCAAAAATAATCTCGCATCGTCAAATAAACTACATTAATACAGACACTCGATATGCATACTTGGTTCGTTGTTTTATTCGCGTCCACATTGTTTGATTTAAGACATATATAAGGGGGTATACGGCGGCGATGAACAATAATTAATGGGCAAACTATATAAATATATATACAAACTATATAATTAAATATATATATATATATATAGGTACGAGTGTATATGGTGTGAAGGATTAGATGCATAATTTATGAGCTATACACGTCCAAAACTTTGAATGTTAATTACGATCATATTGCAACAGATATTTCAAAACGCACAGGTACCCCTTAATTGTAAACTTAATCGTACGCCAAACGGTAAAGTTCATCGAGACGAGTGGTGGTGGTGGTGGTGGTGGTGGTGGGGGAGGGGGGCGGCGGCGGGGCGAGAAAGGAGACGGATGAATAACACGCGAGTTAATTATTATTAATTATCATCAACAGCAGTTGGCGTAGGCGTAGGCGTGACGAGCACTCCGCAGACGCGTCTTCCGGCTATTAATTACCAAGTGGTATCCGGGAGACGGATAAAAATATATAATATGTAATTTTTCGGGATTTATCGATCGGAAAACTCTCTATCTAGTCTTTCGATATGTGCGAGAATCCCTCGGGGTCGCGCGCCGAATAAAAATATCACCCGAAGTCATATCATTAGAGTAGACGAGGGGAAGTGCGTGCGCACAGCAAATGATTTTTCGCTCTCTATAAATATGTATATAAATTATTACTGTTACACGGCGCGGCGGCGTTTTCCCCCCCCCCTCCCCTCCGCGAACGACGAGTACTACACGTATCATTATTATCATTTTAATTAAAACGAAAAGCACTCGCGACCCCACCGCCTGTGTGTATGCATTGCACCCGCGATAAGTGTGAAACTCTCGTATATAATCAACAGCGCGCGGGTACAAATATTATATAATAATACGGGCGGCACACCGTGTAATCGAAAAAAAGAAATAAGAGAAAGGAAGCCCGCCGCCGTCGGGAAAAATGAGAAAAAAATTTAATAGTTCTACAGAAATCCAGAGAATAATAATGACAAAAATATGTGTTTTCAAAAGCGTATTTCTGCGGGGTGGGAACAATCACCCCCCCCCACCACCACCACCATCATCCCATTTCCTTGGCCTCCAGTGTAATTATATATCCTGACTGGATTAATTACGTCGATTTTTTTTAAACATTGATGTCTGATGTCAAAAAATAATATATATAATTAATAATAATTAAAGCATATATTTTAAACGTGTTTCATTTTTTATCTTTTTTTAATATTCAAAATGATATTAATTATAATGACCAATATCAATACTTATTCAACACTAGTAAACCACATCACATAAGATAATTATTAATTGCATAAGAAATATTATGCTGTGACGAGTGAGAAAAATTATTTGGTGTTTTTTACATCCATTTCAAACCATCGAAATTTTGGGTAAAATTAATGTGTAAACTAACCATAAACTACATTTTTCTAAAACATTTTATTGACTTTACGCTAAGTATAGATCATTGGAAATATTGGAAATTTCTCGGTTTTATGTCATAAAATTTGTATCTCTTGATGTTAAAATTGTATGAAAACACGCAAAGATAATATTACAATAATTTGTACTGACTACACTCAGAATAATCGTTTTATTGAAGAAACGATTTATCGTTTGGTTCTATAAAATTTAATACGCCCACTAAATTCCATCCTAGGAGCAAAGAATACCCATGGTGCGAATTATGTTTGCTTTTTTTTTTTTTTACATATCAATATTATATTCTCGCACATTTTATTACTATTTTATTTTATATAATAATAATAATTATATATAGAGAACTTATAGAGATCACATATTTTTGTCTATGTCTTCTATTTATAGCTAGGTGATCTAAAAATCTGTTTCATAACCTGATCAGCCATATTTGTTGTTATTATTTTGCATATTTTTGCATAATTCATTAATTTATTCAAAATTAGCATATTGATTTTTTGTACATATTAATGCATTTTTTATTCCGTAAAAAAAAACTCGAACACAAAAAAACACCAATCTACAGGTATGAAAATTTGTATTCTATAGTTTTACAATATTTTTTTAAAAAAAAATAAACATGTTATTTTAGATTTATTTTTCCGTTTAAGAAATATTTTTTCGAAAAATCGTCATCGTTGAAATGTGTACAACGGTATTCGTATACTTAATGTAACGAATTATATCACTTTATTTAGTAGAGTACAAAATATTTATTCTTTTATTAACAAAATTATTACCCGTTAAAATTTGAGTTTTTATACATTTTTTAAATTTTGACCGAAGTGAAGAAGCTAGTGTTTTTACAATGATATTTATTTTTTTATTATTTTTTTCTGTATACACTTTTTCGTATGGATTTTTACTCGTCCAAAAGTCTCAGTCAGCAACTTTTTGAAACTGAATTTGTCTCTAGTTGGTACTTTAAAGGGGTCATTTTATGAATTTTTCAATTCTTCATTTTTTTTTTTTTTTTTTTTTAAACTACCCAAAATTTGAAAATGTTAGACATTTTTTTAACACTTATTTTCTCATTAAATATTTTCTCCTTTTCTTTATTTATTAGATAAAAGAAAAGTAAAGTGTAGACAAAAAATCCGGACGTACTTCGCACCACGAATATTCTTCGCTCTTCAGATCACATACTGTTGGTGGGCGTGTTGAAAATGACGACTATTACAATTCTTTTATATAATGACGTACAATCGACTTTCCTTGTCTCCGAATCGTCTTGTCGAACAAACCATTTATCGTTTCTTTAAAATTCTACGCACCCCCCACCAAGATGAGCGTTTGACCCCCGACGAACGAAGAATATCCGTCCCCCCCCCACCCGTGTGCACATTTAGCGAATTTAAACGCACGTTTTTCCGCGCATATTTTCGACTGTTTTCGTGCCGCACGTTTTGCCGGTCTCTCGCCTCTTCTCAAAAAATGTAATTTTTTGCGTTTTCGCGAAAACGATTTAACATAATATATTATATTTTCCAATCACAACACGTCGCCGCCAACCCCGCCGACCGGAGCGGAGCAACGACTCTCGCCGTCGACCGCACGAGGTTCTTCTGCCCCCCCCCGCCCCCCAGACGGACGTCGTCGCGTCATCGCCTCTCGCGCGATCGCGGTTCGACGACGCGGTGACCTGACGCGAAACACGCCGCCGCCACCGTCACCGCGCCGCTTAAACACGTCCGCGCATCGACACGCGTTCGACGATAATTTATCGTGACTTTGCCGGAAACGTCCGGACCCGCCTCCGCCATGGCCGCGAGTACGGTTTTCATAATAAATTCGCGAGACGACGCGGCGTTTAATCGATATGGGCCACCGTTGCCGCCGCCGCCGCGACTGAGCCGTGCCATATCGCGTTAAATATTAATCCGACGAGCGCGATCCCCCTCCATCACCATCATCAATACACACTTATGTGCCCTCCCCTACGATCGGTACGCGCTCGAGTCTGCGGCGCCAGTGGAGATCGGCGGCGGACGTATACGTTACACACGAACAGTGGCGACGCGTGGCTTACTGGTTAGGGGCGGGCGGCTGCGTGAAAAAAAAAAAGAAGGAAAACCTAGGGGTGGAAAAGTGGTCGGAAAAGCCACGGTGTTTTTTTTTTATGATTCGTGTTTTATACGTTTTTACCCGCGAGTTTAGTTTTTTTTTTTTTTTTTTTTTTTTTAAATATTTTTGATTCCGGATGGAGCGAAGAAGCTAGTGTTTTACAACGATATTTATTTATTTTTTTTTTTTTTGTACTTGTCCGAAAATCTCGACCTGCAAAATTTTAAATCACAATATTCACCTCTTGATGGCACTTGTAACAAGTCATTTTTCGAAATTCTCAATAGTTATCTCGAAATTTGGAAAACCTTCCCGAAATTTGACAAAAAAGATTGATCTTCTTTTAATCCTAATTTCATAAAAATTTAACTATAAAGAGACAATAACATGAGAAATATTTTAGCGCAAAAAATGCTATTTTTTCTCATCAAAAATATATATTTTTTTTTACTTTCTCGGTTAATAACGAAGTATAAACCTGGCCGAGTAATGAATAATTTTTTATTTGTTATTATAACAAACTTGTTAATTTTCAAGTAAAATTGTCTTAAATAAATTAAAATCGTCTTATTGAAGAAATGATTTATCATTTTTGTAAAAATTAAATACGCCCACGAGAGTATCCCACTCGAGGAGCGAAGAAAACCCCAAGATACGAAGTACGTCTTTTTAGATTCTCGGCGAAGCGAAGGACCAAGTATTTTTACTATTTTTACAATGATATATATTTTTTTTAGAAATACTCGTCCAATAATAAAACCAACAACTTTTTGAAACCAGATTTAGCTCTAAATGGTACTTAAGAAAAATGATTTTTCGAATTTCTTAATTATTATATCAAATTTTACTAAAAACTACTCTAAATATGATAAAGAAAACTCGGAAACTATCTTTTTTCAATCCAAACTTTTTGAAAAATTAACTATAAATAGACAATAAAATTCCTCATATTATACACCACATAAAATTTTCAAAAATTTTGACCAATTTTAAGATAAGTATTGAATTTTGAAAATATTGGAAGTTTCTCGTTTTTTGTAAGTTTTTGATTCATAAAATTTTAATGTCTGCATATTTACGCCTGAAAATTTAACACAAACATATTCATGTGTTTAACCGAAAGTACTGAAAAATCTCAAAAATCGTAAGTCAAGTTTTCGTTTTGTAACTGTTTAAAGTTGGCATTTTAACAGTTTGTTTTACTTAAAATCACACAAAATATTCGATCTATAAATGAAAATAGTAATGCTACATAAATTCGTTTGATTTGTGGGATAATGTTATATTTCCGTAACGACCAATAAGTGTCTCCAATACTATCCATAGGCGTACAAAAATTGAAATCACTTCAGATAAGACTAATAATTCGGACTTAGTTCTTTATAAAACTTTAATTAAATTTAATTATTGTATTATATTTTTGCACTATTCATAATATTATCCATTTAGTTTAGAATTAATACGATTATTATCTTGGTTTATTTTAGGCAGATTTTTTTCCTGACTGATATTTCTTATAAAAAATATTCTTTACAAGAGATATATTGTACAGGAAAGTGGTAATGACTTTTTACCAGGATATTTTTTATTATTTTTTTTTTTTTCTAAGACATTTTGGGCTGAAACCATAATTATTTATTATTTATGGTCAAAAAAATGTTAAATTAACTACTGTACACGTGTTGCAAAATATATGCTAGTTGTTAACGATAATAATGGAAAAAAAAAGTTTTCAGAGTACTAATAATCAGCAGAGTGCAATCGCCAAACATCGAGCAACTGTCGACGAAGCCCACGGATAAATGATTTATTTTACCGTTCTACCGCAATTAAGTTCTCAAACAGCCCAAATAGGGTTTACACGCAACACTTATTATTACATCTACTACCCATACGCTGTTGTACGTTGTTCTGAGTTCGTTCATACGCCTGCCGTGTATTATTATTTTATAATGAAATTATACCAACGCCATTTGATACTTTTTTTTTCGATTATCGCTGAACGAAATAATATTTATTTCCACGTGCACTTAATTATATTATAAGAGATTTTCGAATAATGAGAAAAGATGTGATTTTTGGTTTTTCTAATATTTTCGAATAAGGGAGGGGGAGGAGTTCAATTTGTTCGACTTCCAAACCTCTTCTCTCGAGTGTTCGCCCCCAGCTCACGAGAAAAAACGCGAAATAAAAGGCTGTCACCGTTTTCCATCAAAATCGACCATTCCGTTAACCCGCCAGTATAATAATGTATATTTTCATTTCCCACCACCAAAAATTTCAGTTTTTAAATTTCGATGACCCCTTACCGTAAGAATTTAAATATATTAACCAGTGGTTCCCAATCGGCGGTTCGTGGACTCCCAGAGGTTCA
Organism: Stegophylla sp. TES_Ste_2020; assembly: GCA_025469315.1. NCBI lineage: Eukaryota > Metazoa > Arthropoda > Insecta > Hemiptera > Aphididae > Stegophylla > Stegophylla sp. TES_Ste_2020. The sequence continues at coordinate 20,822 of JAIPRM010002086.1, read as the reverse complement.
TAGGTGAAATTAGGGGGGACTTGAAGGGGACTAAGCCCTCCCCCCATTTTATTATATTTTTTTATAATTATATATTTCGGTAATTGTGGTGAAAAAAAAACAGTTCATTTTAAATCTCGAATTCATCTATAAATAGTAAAGCACTTACATATCGGCGATGAACATCTAGAAACTGCACAGCAAAAATATATTCGTATGAAAAAAAAAAAATACAATTTATGACAATTCGAATACAAAGAAATTATTTAAATAATAATTAATCGTTTTTGTTCTGTTGAAAGTTATTTTCGAAAATCAATAAATAAATAATAATAAATAACAAAATACAATTTTCTATAACTTTAGATATTACGTTACCATTATGTAAATGGTTGCCAAAATCTAAAAACTAGATCTTGTGGTTGGCGGAAACCGAAAATATATATTTTGTTATACTGGTAGTAAACGAAAAGTTCGGGTTTTGACGAAAAAACGGATCAACCAAATAAAACGCACACGAACGTGTACACATGTGGACAGGAAGACAAAGGCGCGCGAGACTGAATGATTTCTCTAGAAAGCCATAATATATGTGCGGCATTATTTTATGGGCAATAGGCAAAATGGCATTGTTCTCTGCGTCCTATATAATGACAAAGTTCAAAAGGGGCTCTAGCCTGTTATGCAGGTTCACGGTCCCTCGCACTCCCCCCCCACCTCTACTTACCATGGCCACGGACTAGCCGGAAGACAAAGGCATGAAGCGAAACTCTCTCTGTACAGCCACAGGAACGTAGCCAAGGATTTTATTCCACTAGGGTAGGGTGACCATATTTAAGAAAATAAAATACAGGACAAAAATATTTTTCATAATATTTTTAAATAAATAAGTATTTATTACATATTATATTTATATACATATGTTTTTAAATCGTGACCAAAATATAATTTTTAAACTATCCATTATAGATTAAATTTAAACCCATAAAACAACATAATGAAACTAAATTGATACTTTTTAAAATTTCTCCAAATCCTTTATTCATGCATAATATTGTATACTTTACTTTCAGACATACTTCGCACGATGGGTGTTCTTCGCACGACGGGTGGGATTCTCTTGACGGGTGTATTGCATTTTAAAGAAACGATAAATCACTTCTTCAATAAAACGATCCAGAATGAGGGAAGTTAATAATATAAAAAAAAAATTAAAAAAAAAAATGTTAGAAAAATGTCCAAAAATTTTTTTTTCACATTTTCAAAATTTTCTTGCGCCAAAATCTTTCTTATATGATTTTCTATCTATGTTTAAATTTTCATATAGTTCAGATCAAAAAATGATGGTTTCCGAGTCGTTTTTGCCAAATTTTGAGTAGTTTTTTCCAAAAAAAAAAAATTGAAGAATTGAGAAATTCAAAAAATGACCTCTTTAAAGTACAATTTAGAGGCAAATCCGGTTTCAAAAAGTTACTGATCGAAACTTTTGAACAAGTATTTCCATACGAAAATTTTTACATAGAAAAAAATAAAATAAATAATAAATATCATTGTAAAAACACTAGCTTCTTCAATTCGTTCCGAATCTAAAAGGAGAAAAAAAATAAACATCGTTGTAAAAATTGTGGCCGATCATACCCCCCCCCATGAATCCCCTTCTTCTCTGACTACGTCCTTATATTACAGGCGCATATTTATACAGGGTGTTTCACAAAAAACTGCCGCTTAACACGTGATGCGCTTTCTGTATACAAGTTATTACTTGATCGTGATTGGCGTTTGCAGTATACGACAAAACGGATTTCGCGCTCAGTTCTCGTGAAAACGCGTCGATTTCGCACCGTTTCGAACAGATTAGATTTGAATGTTGTCACGACAACTGTATTATTATGTCGTAGATATTACCATCCAGGATATTGGCGTATGCGGGATTTTGTCATAGTAAAAAAAAAAAAATATACTTTTAGTTCCGTTTGATTTGAATTCGATATTTGAAGGTGTGCAAAATTTTTATCGCTTGGTCAAACGTCAGTGAAGCATACTCCCGTCAAGCCCCCCCCCCACCTCACCGAGTGAGTTTCTATTAGAAAACATACGGTCGGAAAACTAAAAATCATCACTGGTGTGTGATAATCAATGAAGGTTAATGTGTATGATGAATTAAATAACGAATCTCATGAATACTATTATAGGTGAAAGATGGTAAATTCTAAAAAATCTCATTCTATTCATAATAATATATTAATATCTCTCTACATAATATTTCTGTTAATATTATGATAATTCTTTGTCAACTTTATTTTTTGTTCTCTTGTAAAGTGCATACACATATAGATTTTTTTTCTGAGCTACCAATTAGAGTAGTTTATTTAATAACTAATTATTTACTAACTTTATCAGACTAATAATGTACGCCTAAAACCTGGTCTGTGCTGTCCTCTTTAATTCAAAAAAAAAACTACATAAAAATTGAATGAGTAGTTTCGAAGCAAACCCGTAACAAAGATTTCCAATTGCTTGTTTTCGGTTTTATGTATGTATATAAGATATATAAATATAGAAGACAGACATACATATCATATACGATCATAAACATCTAAGAACCAATATTAAAAGAAAACTACTTAGGTAATAAATTGGTTTAATACACGAGGAAAAAAATATTGTTGACTCAAACTTGTAGAACTTTTATCGTACAAATTTAATCTCATTACAATACAATATTTACAAAAGTACTGAAGTACAAAACTTTAAAGACTAAAAATCAAATTCATAACTTCACAAAACAACATTTTTCTGAAAGGGACTGTTATTTTAAATAAAAAATATAAAACAGCATTTTTAATAAAAGCGTAGACAGTCCCAAGTCTTTGTAATTTATTATATTGTAGTAAAGACATAAAATAATGTATACGTCTTTAGACATTTAACTGTTCCAGTTTGTTTTACTGGAACATTTATAGCCATCACCTGTAAGCGAGACTCAAACGTTAAAATCAGTATTTTTTCCCTGAGACTCAAGTGGTATAGTAAGATTTTATTCCTGAGGCTCAATTAGTATGTTTTTCAGTTTTCGGACTCAATTCGGATGCAGCTCGTCAGGGACGCCGTTTGGGGGCTGAGTAACAGGGTGGCATTTATGCACACTCCCTGATTTATTACGACTTCGCAGTGGCTTGTGGCAAAAATAAGAATCTAACAATAATTTGATTCGTCAAAAGCTGTACATTTAATTTTTATGCTGAAAAGACAAAGTTACCCACTAATGTAATCTAAAATTTAAAATGTGTTTTTGTAAATATGATACGAGTTCTTTATTTTAACAAGTTGTTACTCTGAGATATTATTATGTGTGATGTTGAACATTTGGAAATGACCTGAACGAAATAAAGAAACTGCTTTGACCTGCCTGAAATGTTGAGCTCTCGTGAAAAAACGACTGAAACGTCACGCCTTTGCAAGTTTTTGAGATATGTTTACACGGGTAACATTATAAGGTGTTGGTTTATTTTGCTGGCCACGTTTTTCCCGTCCAATATACAGTCCGGCCAACTAAACATGTTTTCCATATTATAGTCCTTTGCAAAGGCCGCGAACCGTCTACATTTAAATACGGGTGACGTTGGCACGGATCCAGAAAACATTTATCGCACCATAGGAGGGGGTAGGAAGGCGGTCGTAAAATCATTTGTTGGAATTCGAATTGTATAAGTCCCATAAAAAAACTATAAAAAAAAAAAACTATAAATTGACTAATAACATACTATTGTGTTGTATATTATGTTAACGAGCAAACATTTCAATTGACTTTAAGTGTGTAAATTGCTATTTAAAAATCGTTTATTTTATAATCGTGTTAAGTCAATACGATTACGCGTCTGTCCGCGTAACAAATGGCAACGTGAACGCGTGGAGAACAAATCGATTGACTTTAATATAACATTGCAACCGGACATACTTTCTTTGCACCGTGGGTATTCTTCTTCGCTCCTCGGGTGGGACTTAGCGAATGAATAAAATTTTAAAATAATTTCTTCGAAGCGGAGCGTCAGCTTATATAAGGCAAATTTACTTGAAAAATTATAATTATTATAAAATATTTATTTTTTTTTTCATATGATAAACCAGTTGTATATCCCACCATTAATTAAGAACAAGAAAAAATAATTTTGATGAGGAAGGAATGTTGGGAAAAAAATATTCACCAGAATATTTTCCATACTATTGTTAGCAATATTCAGTGAAACCTCTGAATAGCGGACACTCTCGGTCACTAAAATTTCGTCCGTTATTTGGAGGTGTCCGCTATTCAGAGGGGATTTCAGCATGCAATGAATACACCTCCGTTCCCAAATAAATGTCCGCTATTTACAGGTGTCCGTTAAGGGAGGTTTCACTATATATATATATATGGCGTAGTAATCCAATAATAGTTTCCGTCGTTATTGAATTACATAATTCCATTAGTTTTTCCTTTTTTTTTTTTTTTTTATAAAATCTCGTTTAATTTGTTAATTTTTGTTTTCCCCCCCCCCATTTTTCACTATAGAATCGTGGACGGCGACGGTCCCGTGCACATCACGATCAGCGAACCGTCGCCCGACGGCAGACCCGGCGGCGCCGCCGCGCTGCTGCCGCCGCACATGCAGGACGGCGGCGTCAGTGACCCGAGCGCGACCGCGTCGTCGGACCGGAACCGGAAGCACCAGCACCAGCACCACCACCAGCAACAGTCTCAGCAACAGCACCACCATCACATACAGCAGCAGCAACAGGCGGCCAACGTCAGCATCACCATAACGGACGCGTCGCCGGACGGCGCGTTTTGCGCGAAACCGTTGCCGGCCGTCGGGGCCGGGGCCGGGGCCAACACCGCGGCGACGGGCCAAACGGCCCACAACAAACGGTTGGCGTTCCGGCGGGCGAGCGAGGCGAAAATCATACAGCACAAGGCCCTGGTGCACAGGACGTCGGAAGGGCCGCACAGCTGATGGAAACTCAACTTCTACCTATTACGTATACATATTATATTATAATATAATTATTAATATTGTATTAGTTGTTTTCGTTGTTGTTGACGTTGTTGTTGTTGTTGTTGTTGTTGTTGTTGTTGCTGCTGTTGTTGTTGTTGTTGTTATTGTTGTTAGTTGTTGTTTGTCGTTTGTTGTTGTTGATGTTTTTTTTTTTTTTTTTAAATATTGTTTTTTTTTTTGACTTTTTTCCGTTGTTACCCCCCGTCGTCATTGTCATCATCATCATCATCACCGCCGTGTCGACACATCGTCAGAGGCGTAGGTACGTGTTATTTTAAATTGGAGGGGTTCAAAAGTGAAATTTTCGTCTGAAAACATAGCACCATCGAAACGAGAATTTCAAAAATATTCCGCGACATCAAAATACGTGATAGAGGTCAATTTTTGAAATTTCGAAAGTCTTTTAAAACGTAAGAAAAAAATTATGAAAAATTCAAGTGAAATATGCAATAAATATATAACGTGCAATTGAATAATTATTCCATTTGAAAATATCTCGTTTATCACATTATTTTCTAATATTATAAACTGAAATGTCTTCGAAAAATTCGATGAATCACAGAAAGATACGAAGAGATTAGCTCACGTGTTATTTACATAAGCTTTTTTTACATAGTATCTTTTTCGAGAACATTTTGAGACGGGGGAAAAAGGTGAAACGAGTGTTTAGTATACTATATAAATACCGATAAGTATACATATTTACACGTTTGATACAGTAAAATTAGAATAATATCAAAATCATTTTTTTTTTTTTTGATAAACGTCTGTTATAAATATTTTTATAGACTTGTAAATTTTATTTCGTGAAAATAATAAATTTTCCTCGACTAGGAGTTCATCGACGGGAGGGGTTTGAACCCCCCCCCTCCCCTTACCTACGCCTGTGATCATCATCATTGTTACTATTGAAAATAATAATTGTCAGAGTCGATGACGAGCGCGCGGCAGATAGTTGTTGTCGTACACACGTAGACGGTGTTAACGCGCGACCTCACCGCGAGCGCCTCTCCGGCCAAGAATCGTCCGTTTTTCCTCCCTGCGATAAATAATACTAATAGTAAAATAACAAAAACGTGTTTTTCACAACATGTATACAAATCGATATATTTAATATGTAACGCACGATTACGCGGCCGCCGGTGTAACAGGCATATCCTTCCACCGGATTTTCATGTCCCCCCCGGGGGGGGCGTTGTAATCCCCAAGAAGGGTGGGGTTACCACACCCTCGGTATGAAATATATCCACTAACCACTACCCCTATACATATATAGGTGTACGTGTATCTATTGTGTATGTAATATAGGGTGTCCCAGTACGATTTGACAAATGCGATAACTTTTGTTCTGTTAATAATCTTTATACTTCAGTTTTAGAAAAAATTCAAAACATAGCCATTTTGTAAATATGATTTTTAGACAAATATTGGTGCTTAAATCTATATTATATTAAAAAAAAAGTCTGCGAATAATTTAATAATATTATTTAAAATAATACGTCAAAATATCACCAAATGACGTCATAATAATGATATTACGTATTATGATTTATGACGAAATTATTAAATTATTCACAAACTTACAAGAAAATCGTAAAAATGAACCTTTTATTTTAAGAGATTTAAGTACCGATATTTTTCTAAAAATGAGATTTACATTTTTCCAAATATGTAGTATAAAATTAAAAATTTCAAAGTTTAGGTCCTTAAAAAAAAAAAATGTATACGTTATTGGTGTAGCGCAACACTGTAAAAATAATTTTCAAAAAAAAAAAAAAAATTGAAAATCATTAAATTTGAACAAAAGCATTTCATCAAATCGTACTTGGGACACCCTGTACATCGCTACACCTGTATATGCATGACGTACCGCGCCGCAAATGCACATCATAGCTTATACCTCCTCCCCCGTACCATTCCCCCTCTTGCATGCGCATATACATATACATTAAACGGAGCGGTAATGGTTCCCTGGGAATTTCCTACGAAAACCGTACCGACCCGCGGGGAGACGTACACAACGCATTAATCGGTACATAATAAGATTTTCTTGCCTCGCCGGATTTAAGCGATCCCCCCGCCTTCCCCTCACCTCCTGCGGGCCGATTTTTCTCCCCTTAATTACCACCAGGTATAATCTATGATTATCGACGGGTTTTACGACACAAATAACCTCCAAAAACTTTCCATTTTCCACGGCCGGGCTATTTAATATAAATCACCACCCCCAACGAAAAAGACAGTTACTGCAGTTTTACACTTTTTCTTTGGAGCCAATTAAAGTTTCAAACATGAATTTATATTCTGTTTTTGATATTATTGCAATAGCTGTTTTTTTTTTTTTATATATATATATGTATTTTTACCTCCTAGGATTTGTATGAAAATTAATTACTGAATATTAGTCAATAATTTTATAATTAATAATAATTAATTATTGATTTTTTATTTAATAATGTTATTTTTTCGCCAGAACAGTGGTCTTTGGCGTTTGCACAAAAATAATTATTATTTCTAACCTCTATGGTCAAAAATAGATTACTGCCGTTTTCGTGGGAAAATAATGAAAACTATACTCAACTATCACAGTGTTTCTCAACCTTTTTACTTTGACGACTCCCAAATAAGATGTTCGGTTTTTCAGCGACTTCTAAATATATTTTTTACATACGTGTATACAATAAATATTAGAAATACGTTACTAAAAACATTTATACACCATAATTATTGTGTTTCCCCCCCCCTATTCAAAACGTTTATTTATTTTATACAATAAATATATATGTGTAACAAATATTGGAATAATAAAAATAATTTTAAAATTAAAAGCTAGGTTGTTTGATCCTAAATTTGAGGGTTGAGGAACGCTGCAGACAACCATCAGACCGTGTGATAATCAGAAAGATGTTAAAATAATTGTATTTACTGCCTATTTCGTTGGGAGCGGCGAATCGTGTACGAACGGGTATAAACAGAAAAATGACAAAAACGCGATTTGTATCGTTTCGGTTACGAGCCTAAGTAAGTGTATACAATTGTATAGTAGTACGCGTTTCGCTCGAATAGCTTAGACTGCTTGACCAAAACCACTTAATATATATATATATACACAGCAATTTTCCAATTTTCTAATCGATAAATTCCAAAAACACTTTTGAGAACTTTCATCCCCTGCCTGTTCGGGTCGGGCGAAGGGGTACGGACCTACAATAATAACGGAAACGACGATTTAATGCCGTCTTTGTGCCCTGTTAACTCATACCGACGCGGCACACGGCAAAGATTTATATTTACCTCCCCTCCCACTCGCTTATTATGCCCACCGCTCACCGTCGCGTATTGTTCCGAAATCTCCACTTTCGGGATTTATTGTCCCGCCATGAACATCTACCTACATATACATATAAATTCGAGTTTGTGTAACTCAAAATTCTCGTGTGTGCGGTGTGGCATCTCAAATTTTGATTTTGCGACTCAAAACCGACCTCGGACGACTAAACCGTCTGAATTTTTAACTTATTTTTTCCCCCTCCTTCGCGACAAAGTATCGCCAAAGACTACACGGCCATTTTCACGTCACTCTAGAATTTCGAATTCCTTTCTCGTAATACCATTAAACCAAAAACACACTGTGTCTGAAACGCATGCGAGACAGCAATTTCGGAAACATCCCCCCCTCCAAAAAAAAAAAAATAATAATAATATGAAATCTCGCGATTAGCTCCCATCGCTCGGTTACTCGACGGTTATACACGCCGATATGACCTGACCTCAATTCAGTGTCGACACAACATAATATATTTTATTATGTTTTAAACAATTCTTCACGTGCGAACGTGTGAAAGAGAAAAGGGAAAGGTCAATGAATTCGTCTAGAGTACGACAGCATCATTAATGAGTAGGTAATTAAAAACAACAGTAATTTATCTTATAAAGAAACTTTTTTCCCATCCTTGTGGTGTTGTAACACTGAACCGAGGTCAGATTTTGGTTTGTTTACGTTTTTGAAAATAACACGGCTCGAATAGGAAGTGCTCCGTCTGGTTTTGTCCAATCCGTGCTGATCAAGATCCGATTCATGCCTCGTACTTAAAATCCTGTGTGAAAATACTGAATCGCATATTGTATGGACTCTGACTTTCTATCCATAATCAATATTACTAAAGTCACCGCCGCCGCCAAAGTACACGACGATGGTCGTTGTTATTTTTATTTTTTTTTTTTTTTTTTCTAAAAAATTTTCCCCACTCTATCAATTACACACAATAATATATAATAATAACAATAATATTGTAATTTTATTTTTGTCGTTTTTCCTATCGATTTCCATCGAATCTCGACGGTCAATTATTATTATTATACACAACAATATATTATAATATTATACAGGTTGTCCCGCCGAGGATTTGTAATGCGTCGTACTTACGATGAGAAACGTACGCAAATCCTCAGCGAGACACCCTGTATACGTAAGTATACGGACACTGCGCGTCATACAGGGCGCATCTCGCGAGGTTTTTATTAAAATCATTATTTTAATAAAATCAAACTCCATTTCAATCGTCATCATGATACACCCTGTGTGTGCACCGCGTTTTACGTACCTGTTTACTATATTATATTCTTGTTATTGTTACTATTATTACGTCGCGTGCGCAGCGACAAAGGAGCTTAAACAATGCGGCGGGTTCGAACACATTTCGATGATAATTTCCCGTCGTCGTCGGCGACTCGGTTTTTCGTGTGCGCGCGCGCACACGAGAGATTGTCTTTTCCTTCTCTTGTTTTTCCTTCGTCATATTATTATAGTCGAACAGTGCTCGTGAAACCCCGGGAAATATTATAGACATTATTTATTATCGTATTATGCGCTCGCCCGACTGAACCGCATTGTTCGTACAATATAATTATATAATAATATATATATTATATATAAAATAAACAGACAATAATATTATTCAAAAAAAAAAAAAAAAAAATACGAATACCTTCACTCGACGTTCACGAGAAAATATGTAAGAAAATAATAATATTATATTAATATAACGCGTTTACATATTTTATTATTATCATTGAATTATTTAGCATTGAACTGTAGTACGATTATTATTATTATTATTAAATATATTATTATAATAAAATATTACAGAGCTGCCACTAAAATGCTTTAAAATAGTTGAAAAGTGACTGAGAATTTTCAAAAAAAATTGACTAATATTAAAATCTATTGTTTTTTGTTTTTATTATTAGTAAATTTCGTAATACGTTCTCCTTATTTGAAATTATATTTCAATTTTCATTCAAGGCTGTATTCAGAAGAGTAGAGAAAGTACTCGAAATGTCTATGACAGAAAAATGTTGTGATTAACGATGAGATGAAATTATACTAATATCTGGGAAAACATCAAATTATACGTTAATAAGAAGTAAAGAAGATAAATTTTTCTAAACTCGAAATGTTTAAAAAAATATTTTTTTCGCCCGAGACCAATTTTTTCCAAAAAAAAAAAAACCTAAATTTACTTAAATCAAAGTGACCGTTTATACAAATAGGATTACATTTAGTGACTTGGAAAAAAATAGTGACTAACAAGTGACCAAGTGGCAGTCCTGTAATAATCATATAAACTTTTTAAGTAGTCGAGTACTAATATATATTATTATATTTTGAATTTATCGCTTGTTACGAACAACGCACACACACACACGTTGCATTCGACTTGACTGTCTATTTATATATTTTACATTATTATTTATAATATGAACTATTTTATTAGGTTTAAGTAATGTAATATACTTCCATTGTTTAGGATTATTTTTATCATTATAAATGCCAGTCGAGCCATTTTTTTTTTTTTTTTTAATCGTAATTACTAACTATTATATTTTTACACGATTATTTTCGAATATTACACAACACTATAATTTTAGTATGTTTACGTCAATTTTCGAGTGTGTACTGTAACGATGTACTTATGTGCGTGATGCATAACAATCTCGTAGGTACACGCTCTACACATAGGTTCTTGTGTCAATTATTACAGAATTGTTGAATAGAAATAACATTAAATTATTTAGTAGACAATTTCTGAGTACGAGCATTACTGCTAGTGTTTATTCTACTTAGTAATAATATGTTATAATATATAGAACACACTTCTTGTGTATTATATTATTTTATAAAATTTAATATTATTATGTATTTGCAGGGCAAGACATATACGAGTTGAAAATTTAATAATAAATACTAAGTCAATTTTAATTTTTTAACTTATAGCATTTGATATTTTTACCAACTCAACTTATAGAGATAATATGTTAACTTAATTTTGTAACGAGTTAATTCGGAAAGTAAAGTCACGTTAAGTTAAATCTAAAAATAAAATTAGGTATACGATTTTTCATAGAATGCAAACCGATTCATTGACGTGTTTTGGTTATGACATTGCCAAAATTGAGACATAAGATAGCAAAAAAACCACGATTCAAAATCTAGAATCATTGGAATTAAAAAATTAAAATATAATTAACTTAAGTTAATTTCTTTTTTTATTAATCTTAACTGAGTTAACTCAAAATTCAATTAACTTTTTAATTTCTTGGCTTTTTTCCAATTAAATCGACTTAACCTTGTTAAAAATATGTATTAATAACTCGCCTAGCCTTTTGCATTATAATATAGTTTTCAAAACATCTAAAACACGAGCTCTGTGTCTCGAGTTAGCTTTTATTTATTGATTAATTCGTCGAATTCGTTTTTTTTATTATAAAATATTATTTAATTACGCTGGGAAATGGGAAAAGAATGAAATATGTTTTAAAAACCGTTTTTAGGTTTTTTTTACTAGTTGTGTTTGTCGACTGTTGCTCGTCATTCAATTTACATAACATCGTTACATTTGGACGTGGGGAAAACGAGTAAATCAATAACACAATAATATTATTGTACGCTATACGTTTTTCCACCTTCGCCCATTTTTTTTTGGTTATACCGTGTTTTCACACTCGATTTTGCATAATATAACCTGACCCGAGTTCGCACGCGGTGTTTACTATAATATTCAATATTGATATCTCGTTAACAATCGGTTATCGGTTTTTCTTTCTCTCTTTTTTTTTTTTTTTTTTTTTTGTCGTTTTCTATCATCGATTAACTTTACGAGAAACATTCTGAATCCCACCATACCATAGTGCAAGGCCTAACTTGTTTTGAAAATTTCCCACAGCACACTTTTTTTTTTTTTTTTGACCATTTTGGCTTATAGTTTCAACCTTAAAAAAAAATTCTTAAAATTATAAATGTCGGAAAATTCAAAATCAAAGTTTCATAATTTGATTTATTGTCATCTCATGATTCAGATTTTATGTTTAAAAATCTATACGTTTTACAAGCAGCTAAAAACAATGCACTTTCTTTCAAATTCACAGCCCTAATCGTTCAAGTGCAGCGATCATGAGTTAAATTTTAGTGTGCGGGGGGAAGGGGAGATATTTGATCGGCGTTTCGTTCGACAACTGAATTTTGCAGAAAAAAAAAATTAATATTTTATTAATCCACTAAGTAGACATACTATTCAGTCCACTCGTTTGGACAAAGTATTTCGAAAATATATTCTAATTACTTCTAGTTGTTATATAAATGTATTCTTAGGAGATGTAATATACATAGCTCGAGAAAAATATATATATATATAATATATTCTAAATTTTTATACCGCACAAAGCGATTCACTGGAACGCGCGAACCGGCTCGACGTGACCTGAAGTTCGTGGGATTTGAATCTACTGCAGTAGACTACAATGATTCTCGACCGGGGGTGACATTTCACTTTAGGGTGAAGTATACACGGGGAGGGGGGGGGTTAAGTTCAATCCGGAAGGAAAAGAAAAAAAAATTAAGAAACTTTTTTCGGGGAGGAAAAAAAATACATTTTTATTGTAAATTTGCGCTAAATCCGTGTGCTTGTTGACAGAATTATCTTTCCAATTCTATCTTTTTTTTTTTTTTTTTCATGCCCATAAATTTCTCTTTCTCCCACCGCCGTTAAGAAATCTCGCGTACACCGTTTTGATCGCGCAAATCACCTATTACTTTGATAATAGGGTGATTCGGTAAAGAAATCTCAACCATGGTCGAGGGTGACGCAAATTCAAAAAAAAATGGTTGAGAACAGGGGCGGATCTAGGATATTTAGATAGAGGGGGTGCATATAAATTGTATAATTTCCATTGTTGTTAATAATTAATACTATCATTTTTTAAACAATATCAGTAATATATTTAATATAATGTTGATTACATATCACACACCAATAATTTATAGGGAAGTTATTATAGTCATTAATAATGTTTATAAATTCTCATACTTTATAGGCCAATTCGAAATTTTCTTTTACGCTATAAATAGGGGTTAACTTATTATTTATCTTTCAAAACATAAATGGTTTTAAAAAATCCGTTTTTGTATCATTTATATGACTATTTAAAAAAAATAAATAAATTTCCTAGAGAAAATTGACAGAAGAGGCACGTGCCCCTGTACCCCACCCCGGAATCCGCCCTTGGTCGAGAATCACTGCAGTGTGTAGAGAGGGCGATAAATGCCGCTCGTTCAAAAACACGTGAATCATTCGGAAACCGAACGGACAGAGATCGATAATCGATAACACTCACTCTCTGTGTAAAACAATAAACGGAATAAATATACAGACTGACGTCCTTATAGGATTACATAATTTATATGTATATGATCGCGCGTAGGATCTTTTTGTAGAAAAATAATTATCACTTTCGTGTGTAGAATAACGTTTTGTAAACTAAAATAAAATTAACTATCGTCGTGATAATAATATTATGACATTTATCAGTGATCATAGTTACAACAATCGTCGTGTACTCTGAGTGTTTAATTTAATAATAATTAATAATCATAATTTGTAAATTGACAGAAGTGTCTTAGAAAATTTTGAAAAAAGCAAAAAAAAAAAAATAGTAGGAGCTACAGGCGGCGACGGCAACAATTTGGTAAAATTAAAAAAACCTTCCCTTCGCTCTCCACCGTTGTCAAGGGAGGATTTATCTTTTTTACGGCTATTATAGCTCGTAAAGTACGGGCACTATAAATTTTCCACTCCTATTTGTAAGTGAAAAAGTCGAATTGTAATAATTTTAAATATTTTCCCAAATTTCAAATATTATCTAAATAACTGTTTAAATGTTCGGTGAATCTTTCTTTTTCATGCTTTTTCAATCATCACACCTCCCCTCGAATTGCAATCGTATAATGCAAGGATGAAAAATCCTTAGCACATAAATCAATTTTCAGAGCACGCGATAAATTTGAGAGAAATATCAAAAAATTTAAATTACATTATGAAATCGAATTTCTTCGTTTTTGTTACTTGACCAGTCGTTTTTATTAAATTTTTTGCAATTTTTCTTGTTTTCGAAAAGTCAATTGAAAATTTGGAAAAATTATCTCTTTTAAAGTACCACCAGGACGCGATTTTTAGTCAAAACAAATATCGTATGAACCAATTGAACGAGTATATTTCTATAAAAAGAAATTTTATTTAAAAGGAAAAACTATCAGTGTCGAAACATTAGCTTTTTTTCATCTTAAAATCTAAACAAACATATAAAATCAGAGACCTTTCAACACCCCCCCCCCTCAAAATACGCCCTTGATTAGTCGCCGAGCAGCTGCTAATACCTATAAAACACTGTCGCTGTCGGTTAATTAATGCATAGATCACGTGAATGATAATGACAACCATGCCACCGACACGAGGAGGGGGGCGAGTCCGCCGGTTCCGAGTTATATAATTCACCACCTACCATTTCCGTCTGACGATAACGACAATAATGACTCGATGCAAACTTACGTATTATATGTACACACGATAAAACGTCCCCTATAGTACGTAGGTCATTGCATAATAATAATCAGTTCTCGAAAGTTCTGGGAAATGCATATTTTTCGGGGTTTGTCTTTTGAACGTCCAAAATGAGATTCAAATCATGTTCAACACTTCTCGGATTTCATATACGACATTTTTTCCATATTCATGGTTTTTAACGATTTCTTTTTTACCAATTGAGAGTTTTCAGTGTTAATTTTTGGTTATATTTTTACATGATAAACGAAAAAATCACATTTCACCCGAAACAATCATTTATTCGGTCGAACTGTCATATAAGTTTGAATAATTGGAAAAAAATTTGAATCAACAATTAATATTTTTGCTTTCGCTTCTCTATAACTTGTCAATAGTCTTGTGTATTACATGTTTATCAGTCGTGTAGTTCGTATTTTTTTGTTTTCAAATTTTATCATTGTATTTGTTTTTTTACATAATAAAATTTATATAATCCTTCTAAGTTAAAATATGCATATTTTTTTTTTTTATTTTATATAAATTATAATCAGGACTCGAAATTCATGAAACACTTAAAAATACGCGCTTTAAAATTCGTCAAAAAAAATGTGGCACTCTAACATTATGCTATTGAAGTTAAAGAATATGTTCTAAAAAGTTCAAATAAAAAATTTATTTAACATTTTTTCAGGCATGATTCGAGTGAAAAACACCGTGAAATCTACTTAATAGAAAAAAAGTTTTCCTCTCTCTCTCTCTCTCTCTCTCTCTCATGTATTTGCATCTGAACTTTAACCCGATAAATTCTATAATCTCCGAAAAATCATCGATATTGTCCGCTTGTATTAGAGAATTTTTCGGAAACAGTGTTATCTGTCAACAACAAATCACCAAATTTTATAACGGTCTTCCATCACTAGTTGGTCATCACTTCAAATGGTCTGTAAATTTCTTTCGCGTGACACGAGATAGTGATTGATTAGCAAAAAAAATTGCAAAATAGCAAAAAGCATTTTTTTTTTTTTTTAACAAAAAAACCCCCAGAAAACTTTTATTTTTGATCTCTTTTAACTACAGAACAAAATATATGATACCACATATGGTATATTTAATATTACATACATGGAATCCTCTAAAAAAATTTTGAACAAATTATTTATATTTATTTTTCATTACATTATAAATTGTCTATGCGCGTGATTTACGGTGTTAAATTTTTTATTTAAAATAAAATAATAATTCCTCCCCGAAAATCGATACTAAAGACGACCGTGGAATATGACGACGTGTTAAACCGCAACGAGCAGGTTTTTTCGGCGAAACGCTTTCCCCCCTCCCCGATTTATGACACATTAAGGACAAAATGTCGAAGGATGTGATGCCGCGTGTCAATGGTGCGCACCATTTGTTATTATCTCTGTTTTGCATACTTGCGGCGGCGGAACGAGTGACGAAAACGCGCGAGTTCAGACGCATAACGATCGTTGACTGACTGCCACAGCGGAGTTTTGAGTTCAAATTACATTTCGCGCACGGAAAAGAAAAAAAATACCGTTGAGAATAACATTTTCGCGGCGATAATTATCAATACAGAGCACTAGGGGGCAGCCATTAATGCTAAGTATTTCGCAAAAATTCGAAAAGTGACTAGAATTCTCAAAAAAAAAATAGTAACCAATATTGAAATTCTAAATCATTAAATGATTTTCTTTTATTTATTTATTTATTTATATTTAAAATTTTCATTTTAAGTCTGTGTTTAAACTAGTTAGTATCTATCCGAAAACTGTTGCGAATAACGTCGAGAACAAATTATATTCAAAATAATATACTCGACTATATAATTATCTTAATATCTGGGAAAATATCATAAAAATTTACATATTAATAAGAATTGAAGAAGATACGTTTTTCGATGCCCCAGATATAAAAACAATTTGTTTTTTTGGCCAGAGAGTACAATATTTCTAATGAGCTAAAATTTGCTTAGATTAAAGTGATTTAGACTTGCAGAGGTTAAGAATAATGATAAAAAATTGTACAACAAATAAAAGGGTGCTTGCTAAACCGACTTGGAAAAAAAGTGTAATAATCTATTTTTAGATTCCGAACGGAGCAACGACATAAATGATTGAAAAATAGAAATCGATACGTTTCTAGCTCGTAGAAATGTCATTTTCTTTTTGATTTTTGTGAAATTATGTGGCTCTATTTGGAAACAAAAAAAAAAAAAAACTTTTTTAATAGAGATTAATTCGCGTACCTAAATGCGTTTACGTCGGAGGCGTATGAAATTATAACAATATAAAACTTTTAACGAAAAACCACCATCGTCCACCCTTGAGTTATATTTTACAGCCGGTTTACGCGATTTTTTCGAAAAGTTCCGAGAGGAAAAATGACCGCGTTTGTCCTTAGTTGTTCTCTTGAAAGCCGCGTGCGGTGTTCTAGATTTCGGAATCTTATGTAAAATGTGATTTATATCGCATTATGTGTGTGTGTGTGTGCAGTGTTCTACACGTGGCGTCCAAAATGGTGAGTAGGAAGAGGGGGAAGTGAGCGGATTGCCATTGTTTTGCCTGAAACGCGCACTCGGCGGCACTAGAAAATTTAATAATAATAAAACACGCGCAATGAATTTAAAATGTCTGAAAATGCACTAAAAATATTTCAAAAAAAAATTCAATAAAAAAACACACTTAAATTGGCAAAAAATGTACTTAAAATGATTGTTAAATGCGCGGAAAATCGGAATTTTAAAAATTAAAGAAATTATCGTCTCACTGGTAGTGCGATTTTTATTTTTATTTTAACAAATAATAAAATAATATTTACGATCCGTACCAAAAAGAAAAAAGTTAAATTTTTGTTTTGCTAATTTTTTTCTATTTCACTCTGGGAAATTATTTTTGCACTCATTAGATCGACTGAAAAAAGAATATTAACTCAAATATAATAGGAAATATTTTATGCTAGTAAAAAACTTGAATTATCCAAAATCTAAATAAAAACATAATTTAACAGTAATAATAATAATAATATTAATATAAATTATTACAAATGCACATTTATTATTGAAATAATGGATTTTGTAGTTGATTGATTCCACCGTTCGATCCTTTCACAATCAAAAACAATGTTTCCTATGATTACGTTCTCTGAACGCCGTCCTTCTCCGATTAAGATCTCATCCGTCTTTTAATCCTTCCGACTTCCTTCCACCAAACTCAAAAATAAACACTACCCGTTAACTTTCGGTCCACGCTAAATATCACTTTATTACATCTTAAAAACACAATCTCCCCGCTGGGGCCACCTCCCCGTCCACCAAATAAAGGCGAAAGCCTGGCATAGTTTTAAGGTTTATTGTGTAAAAAAAACAAAGCTGTAATAATTGCAAAAAAGCATTTATTTATATAAATTAAAAAAAAAACCAAAAAAGAAAGTTGATTTATAAATCAACTACGTGAAACAAATTAATGTATAAAAATGAAATTTATATCTCATATTATATTATGTATATATTATAATGAAACGTATGCTTTAAAATCACGAGTCCCCCACGTCTTATCATCAAATATTATCAAATATTATGTAATTATATACCGTACGAGACAGTTTCTGAGCAAAAGTAAATAAAATGTGTCACCGCGTCCTACGGCCGATATCTCTCTCTCTCTCTCTCTCTTTCACCCCCAACCCCCAAGCACCACCCCATCAACCCTACGTCCAGGGCGTTTCGAGTCTGTAATAATAATAATTATTATTATCATTATTGTCGCATGTCGCTTACTACACGAACACCCCCCACCACCACCACCACCACCGCGTAAATACTTTTTATCGAGTTCATCAACTCGGGTGGTGCAGCAGCAGGTTTTATGCGGTATTTGCATAATAATAATAATAATAATAATAATAATATAATATTATTACATTTTCCGTACGAGCGAAACGCGCGCGCACAATACATAATAATAACAGGAACGGTAAACTCCCACAAAACTATGTATAGTTAGCGTAGGTAATCTACCTACACGAGACAGTATTAACTCCTACGTGAGCTTTATAAATGTAACTGCTGGTATTGGTTTATATATATATATAAACCTAAATGTAATCGTAATACATTGGCAATACTTACGAAAATTTTGAATATAATACATTAATAAATGTGGAGCTATGAACTTACAGGAGTTTGCATGTTTTTCAAAAAATCATTCAGAACGTAGCTACAATATGATGTAATATGGAAATGCGTTTCGTAACACCAAAACAGTAAAACTGTCAACCCCCCTCCCCCCGCCCCAAATCAAAATCATTAATTATTTTTCTTAATTATACACTAAAATACCCCCCCCAGTCATATAGCCGCGGCCCCCAGGTTGAGAAACACTGGTCTAGGGCGGCAAATTTTCGGTTAGGTTAGGTTAGGTTAATGCCCCCGTAACATTTTGTATTCTGTTCACGTGAATTTCGAAGTATGATAACTAAACTACTTACCGAACGTACGTATTTTTTTTTTTCAAGCAAAAACACATGTTTAGACTAAATAATCAATTTTTAGGTTCATTTATCGTTCTATTCGTGAAAATAAAATACCAATACCCCAATATCAACGAAAAATTCTTAAAAATCAAAATTAAATACTTAACAATGCTGCAGTAAGTACTAAAATGAGATATAATCGATATACTTCAAAAGTTGTTTTTTAGAATGAAATGATGGAAACAGTGTCAAACGTTTAATCTTAACCCAGACACGACTTTTCCATTTAGACGGTCCCTGTATACATTTCGCGGTGGAAAAAACGTAAAAACGACAATTGTCACTATTTTATCAACAGGTTATACCGACGTCACAGTTCTATTTTCGCATATGATTTGCGGTACATTAAAGGAAACGCAACAGCTCAAACGACTTAAGATTCATAAAAAGGTTTCAATAATTCGAATTTCTGCACGCAAACAAATAAAACAACGTGTTAAATATTTATTTATAACGTCAAACATCAGTTGTATTGAATAAAATAACACATACGCACTCGGTAAATGTTTATAAGATAAAAAAACACGTTTGAATTAAAAAAAAACAAATGACTATAATAAATTTTAAGGGGGCGGTAAATTGTTTAGAAAATATTTTTCCGCGCTAATTATTAATAATATCCTACTTGAACGACGCTTGTGGAAAAAAAAAATCATAAACTCCATCATTATGTTCTCTCAACTCAAACCGTCTAAAATACGAGCGGAGCGAACGATGCTCATAATCTTTTTTTTTTCTTAATAATATGCAAGAATCTTATAATAATTTTTTTCAATAAATAATTATCCGAATGAAGCGATGAAATGCTTTTTTTTTTTTTTTATTGTTATTATTATTTATAATCACGTATATTATATTTATCTATACGCATAGGGGCGCAAAATAATATTACCTCCCCCTCCTTCCCATTTATTGACCTCTAACGCAGTGGTTCCCAAAGTGTGTTCCGCGGAACCTAGGGGTTCCGTACGACAATAACAAGGGTTCCGCCAGTTAGATTCACAATTCAACCATGATTTTTTCGCTTACACTTAACCGCTTAGCTAGTGGAAAAATTGAAAACAGATTACATGTCCCTCCAGACTTATAAATTCAGCTGTCAAATATTATAAAAAATTTTATAACCCAGTTTTAATAAACTATTGCGAGTAAAAACATAAACAGTTCCATTATTAGTCTATTGGAAATTTTGAAATTAAACGCATCTAAGATATTTCTCCATCATAATTATTTTTGTTTAAAATGTAGGATTTCAATAAAAAAAAATATATATATTGTTTATTTCAAACGTAACAATGCAAACGGTTTGACACTAGATTTATTATTGCAGTTTCATAACTAGGACTATGAAATATGAATTTAATAAAAAAAAATTTCAAAATTC
>JAIPRM010002085.1:11309-32674 GCA_025469315.1 Stegophylla sp. TES_Ste_2020 | reverse complement strand
AAAAAACTACCCAAAACATGACAAAAACGACTCGGAAACAATCATTTTTTGATTCGAATTTTATGAAAATTTAAGCATAGATAGAAAATCATAAAAGAAAGATTTTGGCACAAGAAAATTTTGAAAATGTGTAAAAAAAATTTTGGACATTTTTCTAACATTTTTTTTTCATATTATTAACTTCCCTCGTTCAGAATCGTTTTATTGAAGAAATGATTTATCGTTTCTTTAAAATTAAATACATCGGTCAAGAGAATCCCACCCGTCGTGAGAAGAACACCCATCGTGCGAAGTATGTCCGGTTTTTTAAGTATGTTCGGCATGTTTGGCCGCAAAAATGTAAAAATTTGGATTTCTTTTTTCTGAATATTCAAGTTGCTCTAAAAACTATGTATTCTATAAATCGTTTTTTTCATGTCAACTTGTGGAGATACATATTTTTTTTTTTCAATTAATTATTTTATTTTATTTTCGAAATTTTAATTAGGTATATTTTCTGTCAATTCCAATATTTTTGAAATCGAAATTCCAAAGAGTAGTTTTTTAATTTATTATTCAAATTGAAGTATTAAGAATATAGTGCTTATAGCATGATATTATATTACGTACTACATCGGTTAGTAAATATTCATCCAAGAGACCATTTTCCTTAAAACTTAGATTTGATTAAAAAAACTAGTTTGAATTTTGATATCAATACACCAAATTTCATAAAAAAATAATCTGAATATTTTTCCACCGTTAAAATAGAGGATTGTAATTGGGGGGGGGAGGAGTTAGTACGTGTCATGAAAAAAAAAATAGATATTGAAAACATACTTTTTATATACTTAAATATTCTGAATGAAATCCTAATTTCCCTTTTTTTACCGCCAAAAATGGTGGTGGGTATGCCTTTAAAATTCCCTTGTATATATGCACTGCCTGTCCTGGTTTTGTTCAAACAATATATTTTTTTAAATAATATACAATTCCACGTTTTTTTCAATTTTTTTTTTTTTTTTCATCCTTATTCGAGACGCTAAAAATAAATCCCAAAAGTATTATTTATATATATTTATTTAAATATTAAAAAATATATCCTATGTTTTTTCGTAACGCTGTTGAACGTTTAATACGAGTTTCGATTATTGTAATAAACATTAGATAAAAATGATAAACGTGGTTAAATGTTTTAAATCATACGTATTAAAAACTTTCATACCACGTTGAATTTACGCCGTGTCTCGCATTTGTATGTATTATTATTGTGTAGTGTTATGTTTTAAACAAAATATACGGCATGAGCTTACTTACATATTAATCCATTCATCATAATCAATCATATTCAGAATATAGTACTTAATCATTAATAAAATACATAATAATATTCCCTCTATCGATAATTATTATTTTCCATCATAACATGGTTATAAATTCCAATTATTATTCTATCAATACATTTCCGGCTGTGACACCAGGTTATCAACTATATGTCCCTTTCTAGGGTACTTGCAATCGCATTATCTGTTATTTAGCGCCGTCTCGCCTGGGCCCTATTGAATGTATGCATAATGTAATGGCCGTTTCTATTTTCCTTCGAAACTCGGATATCGTTTTCCTTCAATGTTCACTTTCCATTTTTTCCCGATAAAGGTCTATTCCATTTTCCTCCGCTGGCTATAACATACACCATTCTCTATTCATTTTCAAAAAAAAAAAAAAGCAAAAATGCACAATTACACAGGCCTATACTTAATGTTTTTGAGCGAAAATTTCGAAAATAACCATTGAAGTTGTAATCAACTAATATTTATACAACGAATATGTAATTGAGAATAAAAATGAAGACGACGAGGTTCATAAAAACAATCCAAATGTTATTTATAATTATCAAAATTTTATTTGCGTAAATTAATAATATAGGTAACTTGAATAATATACAGCGCGTTTAAAAAATTAATCATTTCTTTGTAATTCAAATTAAAATAGTCAGTCAGTAGACTATTTTAATTTGTCCAACGGGACTAGCCCAATATGACATGTGCACATTATTTAAATGGAAAATTTTACAACAAGTAGCTTACAAAATACATAGTTACAATTCAAATACGAGACTAATTAATTTACAAAAAAAAAAAAAAAAAGAGGAATATAATACATAATCGTTAATATTGATAAAAAAACTAGTAAGAAATTAATAAAAAAAAAAAAAGGGAACTGAAATTTGAGCTATGACATAACGAAAGAGGTGTCGGTATTGGCAATTCTCGTTAAACGGGTAGTAGAAGAGTTAAGATGATAATTTGTGGAATGTGATAAGGAAAATTGGAACGAGTAAAACGAGCAGGAACATTAAAATTAATAATTAATTTTCTAAAACAGAATAAAATAATTGGAAAACTATTGATGCACGTGGGTTTCAATTTTCACCGTCGTATTCGGCATTGAAAAATACATAATGATGGCGATAAAAAATTATCAATATTTTCAGTGGCGCAACCAGGGGGTTGGACCCCGTGTCCGGCCCCCTCCCTTGGACCACATTTAAGATTATTTATTTTCATAAAATATACTTATAAAACTGTTATTAGCTACAAAAATAATAATTTTGTAATAATGTCTGTATTAAGATATTATAAGTATGATAAGTAGTATTCTCTTTTTATTGGTCTAAAACGGAGATAAGTCAGGTATGAATTTGATTTGTGCTACATACAATAAAACTCACTCTATTTTATTTTGTTATTTTTGAATTTTTTTTTTGAAAGAATTTAGGTGCTTTATTGCTTCATTTTAATTGTTTTTTTTACCATATTTTTTTCAGCTACAATGTTCTATAGCTCTAGTTTTCGTGATTCTGGACTACTAAATATTAATGAACCATTAATAAATTAAGTTTATTTTCGGGTATTTTTGAGATTTTTTCTACGTAATCTGACGATGAAAGTAAAGTTGAAATTAAAAGAACTCGTTGACGATTTTGATTGAGTAAAATCATTAGTGATTTTATGGATCTTTATTCGGAAGACATTAATATAGAACAAATAAATACTATTGAAATAAATAATCACTGTAATCCTGATTTATTTCCAAATATTTTTAAATTATAACGAATATTAATTACTCTTTCTGCTACAATAGTTGAAGCTGATAGAGGTGTTCATTATAGGCACCGGGTCTTTTCTTTAGCTGAAATGTCTATGGTCAAATAAGTATGGACCCTCCCCTTGAAAAGATTCTGCTCGCGCCAATGGATCTTTTGATTTGAATAAACTAGAATATTATCTCGCGTAATATATTCTATCCGATTTTTTTTTTTTTTTTTTTTTTCAATTAAACCTTTATAAAATATTCAATTCTTTATCCGCTCAAAACTTTTTGTTCTATTTACTCCAATGAGAAACTTGCCAAGCTTTGACCATATGATATATTATATTCTAGTCGGTTCCCGCGCAAAATATACACAAAGGTCAAGACTAGATCCGGCCGATTGTATCACGTGCCACCTGCACGCAAAATACACACATAAATAATAATAACATTTATGATTCCGTTCGTAAAACAACGTTATATTATAATTATTATTATTATTATTATTATTATTATTATTGTATTGTGTAACTTGGCTGACGCGTGTATAATAGTACTTCCGCGCGGAATCAAACAAATATTTATAAGCCGGCGAATTTCCTACACAACAGTTCGTACGTCGTTATAATCCTCTATATTATATTACTTATTCACCCATTCTATTGTTTTTACTCACAAGCCCCCCCCGTATGTGCATTTTGTACGTTTTCTACACGAATCCTAGCACCCGGCGCCAAATTACAATACACAGTGTTTGGTTTGTAATCCGTTTTGTATTCGATTTCAGCACAAGGGAAACAACTTTTTTATATTATTATTATTTTCGTTTGAACATAAATTTCAAAAAATATAATTGCTTACTAATAAATAGTAATTAAATTGATTTCTGTGTGAAATTATGCGTAGTGAACGGAGCGGCGGAACGGCGTAACGCTTAATGTAATTAAATTAAATTTTCCTCAAATTATATTTCCTGGATATTTTCCTGAACAGAATGGTTCGTTTTTTCGACCGTGCACGTGGAGTTATGGATTTAAAAAAGCCAGACATACTTTGCACGGCGGATAGGATTCTCTTGACGGGTGTGTATTTAATTTTAAAGAAACGATAAATCATTTTTTCAATAAAACGATTATGAACGAGGGAAGTTAATAATATGAACATTTTTTTTTTTCACCTTTTCAAAATTTTCTTGCGGCAAAATCTTTCTTAAATGATTTTCTATCTATGTTTAAATTTTCATATAGTCAATTTTCGTCAAATTTTGGGTAGTTTTTTCAAAAAACAAAAAAAAATGAAGAATTGAGAAATTCAAAAATTGACCTCTTTAAGGGGACCAACTAGAGGCGAATCCGGTTTCAAAAAGTTATTGATCGAAACTTTTGGACAAGCAATTCCATACGAAAAGTTATACGCAGAAAAAAAAAATTAAATAAATAAACGTCATTGTAAAAACACTTCGTTCAGAATCTAAAACATTTTCATTTGTGCGTCCATAATACTTCTATAAAAAATATCAATAAATATTCTCTAAAATAAATCCATTTATAAAGTCGCAGTCGATTTCATTTTCAAACCAAAAAAAAAAAAAAAAAAAAAATGTACGTCGAGCTAAACGGATCGCAGCCTCGTGTATCGTAATAATTATACGTGTGTTATTATTCAAGGCCGTAGCCAGCATGACATTTCGGGAGGAGTAAATTAGGGCAAAAAAAAAATCTCAACAAAATCTGTTTTTGCCATAATATAGTATCGTGAAGCTCGTGCAATTTAACATAAAATAATATTATTAATTATTATAATTATTGCCATATAATTTTTTATTCGTTTTGATTTAAAAATTAATTTCAGGGGCGGGGTTTGAACCCTGAAACCCCTACCCCGGCTACGGCCTTGGACTTATATTATTATTATTAGTGCCGAAATCGAGTACAGAACACGGAGCGCAAATCCAACACTCCGTAAACACACTGTAATTTAGCACCGGGTGCTAGATTCGTGTATGAGACGCGTTCCAATCGAATTGTAAACGCGATGAAAATCAAACTCCCTTGGATTTCGAGTAATTCGAAACGATTCGTTGAAATACAATCATAGCCAGTGGACTTTTAAGCGTTTGCCCATATTGCACACGTGGTCGCGCGTTTACGTATTACGTATATTCGAACAATCATTATGGATAAGCGAAGGTGATGTTGTGTATTTTTTTTTACGTTGAAATCGTTCGAGTACCTCAATACGGGAAAAAACGCGAACACGTCCGTGACGGATTCTAAAAACAAGGAGAACGACAACGGGGAATGGATAAAAAAAAAAAAAAAAACTCCCAAAAACGTCAACTCCAATTTTCTACTTAATTCGTTCACCGAGATTATGCAGTCGGATATATTATATTATTGTGCTTTTTAACTCGATCCCGTTTTAACATTTTTTTTTTTTTTTTACGTTCTTCCATTTATGATCACAAGTGATGCGGTCGCATCGTATTACCTGTCACGCGCGTTCAAACGAACTGTGATTATTTTTATTTATTTATTTTTTTTTTTTATTATTATCATCTCGTCGTGATGGTCATTTTTTGTTTTCCTCTGTTCCAGGACGAAGGACACTCGTGTCACGGGCGACGGCGTGACGTCAAAAGTATAGAAAAAAAAAAAAAAAAAAAAAAAAAAATTGAAAACGCTGTTTGAACGGGAATTCGCCAAAAAGGTAAAAGGAGGTTTTATTTTACTGTTTTTACATTATTATCGTTATTATTATTATTATTATTATCCGATTATACCGTGGCGGCGGCGGATTTGATATTAAATTATAGACGAAGTAATTCGAGTGTGGACAACGTGGAAATAATTACGCGCGTTCGATTCCCCCGATATTTGTCCATCAAATAAAACCTACGTATATATTTGTCGATATTGGTATAAACGAATTCCAATTGCATCGAAAAAAAAAAAAAAAAAACAATTTACAGTTAAAAAAAAAAATATATATATATATATATAAATATAAATACATAAATGTCCGTTTGTAATAATATAAAACATGCACTAATTCCATTAAACGCTGTTGTAGTCGATTCTAACGCGCACATAATTCGATTCGAAATAAATCGATAGAATTAAAAAAAAAAAAAAAGAAAAAAAAAACGTGTTTCCGAAACGAATTAATTCGTTCTTCGTGTTTATTATTCAACCCGTTTTTATGTAGTGACGTTATTAATAATTCATTTTCGTTATTTTAACGACAGACTGCACCATTGCTGAAATGCATAACCTCACATTATACGAAGTTTTTTTGTCACAAATAACGACATATGACTTTTTGGATGCGATTGAAATTCGAATCGATCGCGTGAGACACACGAATTGCCTCCCCCCCCCAAAAAAAAAAAAAAAAAAAAAAAAAATTGATTCACGTTTGGCTGTGGATTTTCGTCCTTTAAAACCACATAAAACGACCTATTTGTATATGAATAAGTTTTTCCATAAAATTAAATAAGCATCAATGTAAAAGCACTGAAAGTACTGGCTTCTTCACTCCACTTGAAATTCAGTCTCGAGCGAGGGCCGTCGAACTGTCTCCCCTTATAACCACCAGTTCTGTTTTACTTTCAGACAGAGTAAAATACAAAAAATTACGGTCGATTAAGTAAGCGAATATAGGAATAAGCCGTTTAGCCTCCCCTATGTACACTATGACACTGGAAAGAAGTAGACGAAATATTTTTCGAAAGTGTTTCGGATTGGAAAAAAAAAATTGGAAAATACGCAGACTTTCACGGAACAAAGGTTTATCGAAAAATACGACACGATTTCTCGTCCTCATCTCGGCGTTCAGAAAAATTCGGTCTCTGTCCACGCCATTCCGTCTCGGAATATTATTATTAATATTTTACACGTTTTCGCGTTGTTGTCATCACGAGTGGAATTCGATATTATCAAAAGGCGTGTTATTGTTTTCAGTGTGTTACGCCGTCGCCGCGTCACTTGTGTATCGATTTGACCGAATTCGCGAACCGACTACCCGTCGCCACTAATGACGCATAAATCATTTAGGTACCCGTTATTTTCTGGCCCCTGCAACTATACGACGATCCTCTCCACCCCCACCCCCACCCCCCCCCCGGACGGTGGTGGCGCTCGACGGCCCTGTTCTAGCACAGAAATCTCGCGACCGCGACCCCTTCACGTGTTCCTTGTTACCCGGGAAGCCATACAGTTATCTCATTAACATATTATTATAACAGCAATAGAATAACGCACGCCGTTCCCGCGGTATGTTTGAGACTAGAATCGAATTCCCCCACCCCCCCATAGACAGTGCCGGAAGACAGCCGGGGGGAGTTTCACGGCATAACAATAATGTCATAGGTTGACTGCAGAACAATTATTTACATACGCGGTATGACGCAGTGATTCTCGGCGGTTTTTCATTTGCATCACTTTTGATCTACTTGCCTTCAATTTGTACGCCTCCCCCCCAGGAAAAAAAAAAAAAAAAACCGTTACTTAACACACAGACATAGTGCCTATATCACCTAAAAAATCGAAGTCAAAATGAAAACGATTAGAAACGATGTACGATTTTCAAAACTTGACATCAATTATATTGTTCTACTTCTTCCAACATTGCCTGAATTTTTTTTTTAGATACTTAGTAAAACAAATAAGCTAACGTTTTCATAATAATAATATTTCATATTTTTCTCACTTTTTTTGATAAAAAAATACTCGTACAAAACTTTAAACCAGTAACTTTCTGAATCAGAATTTATCTCTAGTTGTTACTTTTGAGAAGTCATTTTTTCGAAATTCTAAACAGTTTTCTCAAAAGTTAGGAAGAAAAACTACCCAAAATTTCATAAAAAACGCGTTTAAAATTATCATTTTTTATTTTTCTTTTTAATCCAAACTTAATGAAAATTTAAATACATGGCGAATATAATATGAAAAGTGAAAGAAAATTTTGAAAATGAGAAAAAATATATTTTCTTTATTAATAAACTTTATGATTTTTTAAGTATAACTATTTTGAATAAACTGATGCTTTTACTCAGAATAGTTTTATTGAATAAATGATTTATCGTTTTTTTTTTTTTTTTTAGTTTGACACACCCACCAAATCCCACCCATTGTACGAAAAATACCCATGGTGCAACTGTTATAATATTATTAAACTGATGACGACAAATATCTACGCAAGCGTTAATCTAGATAAAGTACAACTCTCTAACAATGTCTCTGACTAAAGTGAAAATACAAATATTTACAAGATAAACATTTCAGCCGTCTCATAATATCAAGAAATTGCGTCCAAGTCTTTCGAACAACGAATTTCATCTTTATAATGTTATTTATTATTATCTAAAACTCAGTAGCTATTATATAAGTTCACAATTGTTTTCGATTGAATGTCTTTTTTTTTTTTTTTGTTACGGATCAAAGAGCAAACCGTATACACTATACATCCTGGGACTATTGTAAAACTAGTACCTATTACTAAAAACAAAAACTTCACTCCAAAAGTAAATTTATTTTAACTTTTTTAATGCATATATTATGTTTCATAGTATTGTTAACAAGAAAAACTATCAATTTTAAAAAGCTACAAGTTTCCATAGACAATAAAGCCGTTGTCGTCAAACTTAAAAAAAAAAAAAATGATAAAAAAAATAATTTTTTAATTTAGAATAATAATTATTATCAGTAAAGCGGAGTTTTTTTTCTTCCAATCATTCAAATAAGGCCATAGAAATAAATAATAATACTATTAAATATAATTTTATAAAAAAAAAAAACTTTGAGATCCTTTAATTCAGTGCTATTAGTATATGAATTTTATAATTATTACTATATATTTTTATTTTCAAATAGATCGTTTATGGATGACACAAAGCGCGTTTAAAATATCACTTGGTATGAATAAATGTTAGGGATTTTTATTTTAACAATTATAATTTACAAAATCTCGTTGATATACTTTTGGGCCAACGTAAATATAACATCACATGTCATGACGTTCATATGACTCGGTTGAGAGCCAGCGGATTGAAAATAAATTTCTCCTCTTAACATTTTATTTTGCCGCCATCTTCTGTGTCGCGATGTGAAAGTGAAATGGTTTTAATATTATATTATAGAAATACGATTAAATTTTAAAAACTCAGCGTTTTTATTCCCGTTAACGTTATCAACAATAAGATTATGCAACCACTACCAATGGTACATAACGTGGGTTCTTAACCATTTTTGGTTCATGGACCCTTTTCAAATTAAAAAAAAAAAAAAAAAAAAAACAGTTAAGAACCCCTGGTTTTTACGTGTTCAGTGTACAGCAAAAAAAATACACATAAATCGCAGTGGCGTTGTAAAAGTTTCAAAAAAAAAAAGTAAATGTACACGTAGTTGTTGATAAATTTAGTTTAGTTCGTAATAATTCAGAATAAAATTACTATAAATTTGTATACATTTTTTTTTTTTTTTTTTGAAAAACGCGTTATAAAAACTGTAACGTGGGAAAGAAACGCTAATAGGAGACTGTGAAAATAAAATCTTGCCTGGATCCTTCACCCACCCTCCTCCTACTCTTCACCACGAATAAAAATTGTCCGGCGCCGCCGCTGCTTACGTAGCTCACAATAGTCGTTTATGATGTGTATCATAATCAGAACTCGTTGTAATCGTTATCATTTTTTTATACACGACTCGAACTCGCGAAGAGATGAGAAAACATCAAGAGTCTCCTTATTATTTTGTCTCTTTCGAGAGAAAGCGAACGCGCATCATAGACGTACATAGTGATAAATCAACTTGAATAACCATTACCATATCAGCTATACTATTATAATGGGTTGGGGGGGGAGCAGATTATCGTAAGGGCAGAACCGAATTTCCGTTCAAATAACTTATAGCCAGCCACCTCCCCGCCACTAATCTATAACAATAACAATAATAATAATATGCTCGTAGGTACTTTACGTGTGCGTAATAATAATAATAATAATAATAATAATATGCAATACGTGTGGCGTCGAACAATAAGCATTAGCTTCCCTTACCCCTCCTCCTCCTCCGCCCACCTCCCCCCCCGCAACTTATAGCGTGTGATTAATGGCGTTACGTGTAGAGATACATACACTGTCTAGTACACATATACCTTCAGGCCAGATTCGAGAATAATCATTATAAACGCGTGTTCAATAAATAATTATTTACATACGTATATTATTATGCGATAATTATTATGACTGCATTCTTATTGAAAAATAATAATAATAATAATGAATTCGTACTATATATCCAACGACCCGGCTGCGGGGTCTCGTTAAGTATGACAATAAAAAAAGAACCTCTTAAATATATGTAACACGACACGCGATCACTTGCCGGCTATAATAATATTATTACAGAAAGCAACACGATTTACAAAAATAAAAAAAAAGGTCGAGAAAGCATAGCGGAATCTGCGGCTTGACGATTCGGTCTGAAAATACAATAATTTATTTATTTATTGACAGTAAACGCCTAAGGTAGGCTCAGTACAGAAAAAAAAAAAAACAATGATTAATATTTAGGATGACACATGATCAATTATTAATAACTAATTAAGTTATGAACAAATGTTTACAAGAGTAAAGGTTATGAATAGAGATTTCAAACTAAAGACTTAAACCAACCTGGTTGAAGTATCATTGAAGAAATCAAACCGTTTTAATTTATTACTTGAAGTAAGCATTCTATTTAAAGGAGCAAAATGACAGTCATTTTGTCTGAAAATGTCTAATCTAATAATTACAAGTGTTTTACGTAGGTGTACTTTTTTTTTTTTTGATCATGTGGAACAATATCAACGGAGTTATAGCCAATTTTCGCTAAAAATAAACGTTTTTTAATTTCTAAATTTTTCGAAAATTATATTCCCTTTGCGACTGTACAATAGATTATAATAAGCGATACGTGTAGTTTGTGAAAGGGAAGGTAATTTACTTAAATTTAATACAAAAAAATGAAACACAGAATTAATTTAATAACTAATTACGAGTATTGGTAGTGACTCGAAAATTAAATATTTAAGTTCAATTTTTGTTTAATAGATCAGGCGAAGCGCGTACTATGGTTGTGACCATGATTATCACGACTTTTAGAGCAGTTTTTTTTTTTTTTTGACACTTAGCAATAAAACACGTGTCTCATTGTAAATTTACGCTCGTGTCTTAAGAACAATCATCGGTATGAAGAAATTGGATTTTATATTGGACATAAATTGATTCCCAAATGTCAACACTGTCAGTGTGTCGACATCAAACGCGGTGTTATTCACGTGCCGTATACAAGTGTACAATTATTATTACCCGAGACCTTCTCAATTAGCTCGCTTAATAGAAATGTGAAATGTCGAACGAGCTTGACTAGCGAAGATCTCATTGTGACTTATTTGCTACAGCTAAATGTCGATTTGTAAAATAATAACTACGCGCCTATCGAGTGTCGGTTCGGAAGAGGGGCGTTTTTATTTACTTTAAAGTTTCTAACGATTGAACTAATATGCCCGTTTTATTATTTAATTATTCGATCCGACGAATTGTGAACTAACCTGTTACACTGGGATTAAAAAAATACGTGTAAACGTTTGAACGCGAATCAATATTTTCGATGGAAATTTCAAATATCCAAATCATTATTATTTTGTTCGTCGAATAAAAAAAAAAAAAAAAAAAAAAAAATAAAAAAAAGGAAATTTATTTTTATTCATTATCTATTCACTTGGGATCGGACTTAATTGCGGAAAAAGTTATGGAAATATGGTCTAAAAAACAGCCGAAAATGTCCAATAAAAACATTCCTATATGTATAAAAAAAAAAACTGACTTGTGATTGACGGCGATTGCGTAGTCCGAGGGGTTGTATTTGACTGATTGACTGAGCGGCTGTGTCGTTCATTCTAAACATACCAAAATATACGTTTAATATTGTGGGATAATTTCCAGTTATAAAATCCAGACGATCATAAATAAAGATTTGATACAGGCGTTATCACAATAATAATTATAGAAAGGTTTGTGGATATTTTTAAGGGAAAAAATTTTGGATTATCTAAATTTCGATTAATCGAATCGTGTTATGTACAAATACTATTCAAATCGTATGTGGTTGAAAATATATACATTTAAACAAAAAAAAATAGCAAAAAAGTTATATTTTAGAAAAAAGTGAAAAACTATCGAAAAATGCGAAATAAAAGTTTTGAACTTTCCGTTAGGCGAAACGAATTTCGTACTCGGAAAGCACAAGTCTCTGAGAATTTTCCGAAATCATCCCTCATAGAAAACATGCGTTATAAATGAAAATCCGGGCCTACTACTAAATCGTAGATTTCGACGAAACCGAGCGGTGTGAACTTTTTGATTTCACTGATCAAGAGCAGCGACCTGCCTTCGTCCCAATGTGGTGCGATCGCTATTAGACGAAGGAGAATCGGGAAAAAAACATCGGAGCAGAGAGCGCGGGGGGAGGGGTAGTATTGAACAATATATATATATATATAGCGAGCGGCGCCCACGCGAGCAGCCACGGAAGCGTACGGGGGGGGGAGGGACATATTAATATTCGGCAACGACTATAATACGTCGGCGGCGGCGCGGGAAAATGTTATCCGCACACCGGAATCCTTTTATAAAATTTATAAAACAAGAAAGCAATAAAGTCTCTCGCGGCGTATCACGCAAATGAGTTCTCTCCCCGGGACCGCCGCCGCCGTACTACTGGCGAACTTTACGAATAAAATAATATATTATTATTATTATTATTATTATTATTATTATTATATGACGTCGCCGTAACCGTTTTTCCGAGTGCGTTGTGTTTTACGACAGTGTCGGTCCGTCGCGACGGAGGAACGACGTTCGTCTCGATTTAATAATAATACGTGCGAGCGCGCGCACGTTCATTGTATTCGCTGCGCGCGAAATGTTTCCGAAAAAGCTCTCCGTGTATAGTCGAGAAGAACGTTTATATAAATTTTAATATGCACCCGCCCGTCGCGCGATCGACTACACGAAAAAAACGCGAGCGTTTTACTCGGGAGTTCGCGTTCGGTTCGCCATCCTCACCACTCCCACGAACGAAATATATATATATATATGTCAGAAACGGATCCCGGAAAATGCGTTCGCGGAAACGCCGAGATATTCGCTGCTCGCTTATTACCCATATATTATTACACGTCGCGTCTTTCGTACGCGTTTTAAAAGGATTCCCGCGAACACCTCGAGATCCCACGCCGCCGCCGATATATTATTATTATTATTATTATTGTCCACGACCTTAATAATATGACGTACTACGCGCGTGTACTACGCGGTATTCGGTTTCATCGCATAGAACACACTAGTATGTTGTTGTGTAACAACAATGGCGTACACGGATAAAATTTTCGTTGGAGAGCTAGTACGATGCGATAGAACGATGAGCGTCTGAGCCCTAGGCACATATTTTTCAAAATCCCATAGCGAGGCGACCTTATAAAAATGTCACTCTAACCTAACTAGTGTTAGATAACTGGTTTGTGAATTGCATTTTTCTCGATTCCCAGAATATAAAGAAAATTTTTGGGTTTTGAAGTTTAAAATATAGACAATAATACTTAAACGTTTTTAATGTATTTGAATTTTGTGAATTATTTTGGAATACTGTATGGAAAAAATAGCCCCTTTTGACTGCTAGGCAAGTGCTCACCTTGTCTATACGTTAATCCTCTGACGTGCCACTAACGTTGTGTGATACGAGCGAGTGTAAACTCCACCGAAAAATGTGTGTAAACTCCACTCACATATTATTGTATTGCATTTTTCATTTCTCCAAGAGTATTAGGTAATTATAAATTTTATGGTAATTATAGATAGTTACATTCGGCGGACGCCCGAGGTCCGATCTCATCAGAGATTGCGGGATTTCCGTGGAGCACAGGGCCGGATTTAGAGGGGCGTGGAGAGGTGTTACCTCCACTTAAATTATTTATGAAGTTTAAGTCGGTAAATTTGACATTTTCAATCTAGTCCGCAAATTAATGTAGCTGGAAAAATTGGAAAAAAGAGTTGATAACCTTTTTTTCTTTTTTTTTTTTTTTGCTTATTTGAAAGGAATAATTTAATCAGTCGGCAAATTGGATATTATGTGTAATGTAGTCGGAAAAATTTGCAAAAATCCTTTCTTTTTCTTATTCACATGTTTTAAAACAGTATTTGTAGTCGGCTTTTTACAGTTACCCCCCCACCCCCGCGCCTCTACTAATATTTCTCGCACCGGCCCTAGCGGAGCCGATAACATTCGCCGGTGATAATCGTCGACAACGCGTTATTATATAATATTATTTTTCTTTACGACCGATCGACGTAGTCAAACTCTGTGCAATATTACTCAGTCTCCGTTAATTACCATCGTAATAATGTCATTATAACGAAACAGACGATTTTAGCTTATACTCCGACAAAATTACGCGGTATTTTTTAAAATAGTTATTGCAGATGGCATTCCGTCGAAACTCGGCACACGCCAAAATAATATAATTATATTATTGTTTTCTCTTTTTTTATTTAGCTCAAACGGTACCGTACTTGATGTATGAATAAAACATTATCTTAATTTTTCAAGTTCACGGTTAGCCCGAATAAAATGCACGTTCCGAGTGGATGGGATTGATAATTTTTACTTACAAATAAAATTATTATCTTAACTAGTTTCACTCTTATATTTTTTTATTCAAAATCAAAAATTCAAAACGATCATTAGTATAAAAATAAAAAAAAAACAATGAAAATTGTTGATGCGAAACAAAATGTATAATTCGTGAAAATATTTATAACTCAAAGACGTCGAGCTCTAAAAAGGTGTTTTAAAACCGTGTTAATACGTCATTCTTTTCTACTTAACGCTCGCGATAAATTTGGGAATAAATATAGCGTTGTTCGAGGAAAAAGAAACCCGACACCGAACATCCGGTACTCATTATCGTGTGGCCAACTGTTCGAAAGTGTAAAAGGCTCTGGAGTATCAGTAGTGAAGTAATTCCGGAGAATTGTTGTTCGTGTCTTCTCCTTTCATGTAACGCTCGTTATTGTGGTCACTCGAAAGAAGTTTGTC
This sequence comes from Stegophylla sp. TES_Ste_2020, assembly GCA_025469315.1. Taxonomy (NCBI): domain Eukaryota; kingdom Metazoa; phylum Arthropoda; class Insecta; order Hemiptera; family Aphididae; genus Stegophylla; species Stegophylla sp. TES_Ste_2020. The sequence continues at coordinate 17,465 of JAIPRM010002085.1, read as the reverse complement.
TTTTACCACGGGTTACCACCCGAGTACACTTGCATTTAACGACCTGAAGTCTGAGAAAACCTAAATATAGTCGTCGTTATGTAAAGCTTTTGTGCTAAGGCGTACACGGCAGTGAAAAAAAAAAAAAAATGATTTTTTCACTACGTTAGATGATCTAGTTTCTTGACATATTATTATCTCGATCTACTGTCACAATCGCACAAAATGATTTAAAACAATGTATTATCTATAATATATCATATTTATGATATAGTATATTTTATCTACAAGGCAAAATCGAAATTGTGTATTAAAATACGATATATTATTCAGTCGAAAAAATCTACGAGATAGTAATCTGACCCCAGGAGCGAAGAATACCCATGGTGCGAAGTATGTTAGGTTTTTTTTTTTTATATATAATTAGCTTTGCTTATCTTTGCTTTACTTTACTTTTCTTATCCAAAAAATAGAGAAAAGAAAAGAAGAAAATTTTATATGTATTAAAAAATAAAAAATCGACGAGAAATCGAATGGAAGAGAAACATTTTTGAAATTTTTTTACGCCAAAGTATTTAGCATATTATTGTCGGTTTATGTTTAAATTTTCATTAAATTTGGATTAAAAAAAAATAAATAGTATCTGAGTCTTTTTTGTCAAATTTTGTGTAGTTTTTCCCGCATTTTGAGAGAACAATTAAGAGTTTTCCAAAAATGACTTCTCTAGAGGCTACCTGCAGTACCATCTAGAGACAAATTCGGTTTCAAAAAATTAACATACGAAACTTTTGGAAAAGTATTTCTATATACGAAAACGTGTACACATAAAAATAAATAAAATATTAACGTTATTGTGAAAACACTAGCTTTTTCACTTCGTTCGGAATACATTATATATGTTGGATATTATAATCAAATATGTGTCTTAGTATATTCGGCCCAAATGTATTTTTGTAATTTGTAATTTTATTATTATATATTACCGACTTTATATTATTTACCTTAGAGTTTTGTAGTTATATATATACTTATGTAATAATTAACTACTGAAATCGAATCATAACTTTGCTGCTGTGACAAAAAAAAAATGTGCTCAGTGAATAAATTGGAATTAATTATATTAGGATGTCTGAATAAACACTATCTTCGTTATAATTACAAAATACGTTACATTAAAACTTACAAATAATTCCTGAGATTTTATTTCAAATAAAAACAAAATATATATATATTAAATAAAATGTGTATTGTGTATGCATTGTTATTATTATTATTTTTTTTTTTTTTGAGGTTTTAATGCTAATAAAATAATTCATTCGAGTTTATGTCACACAACTATAACAGCTACTGTATAAATAATATTATTTTGAGTGCAGATTAAATTTCAAAGCAGCAATTTGTCTGATAGTGTTGTAGAGTTATTTTGTTTGATGATAGAATATATATATATATATATATATATATATATACATTACTGTCATCATAATAATGGACAGATAATCCTCCTCCTCAGAAAAATCAAAAAAAATCCCGCCTGACGGCAGAACGCTGTTTACTCGGGGTGTTCTTTCAGCCCGTTGTTAATTTCAAAACATACACCTACGCGCAACGAACTACACAGCGACCGCATACATCCGTCTCCTTGTAAATCCGGCGAACAAATTTAATTCGACTCCCTCCGCTCGCCCTTATTTTAATAATATAATCGCGTATGGCGTAGTGCACGTGTAATGTAATATTCGTCGGTTGTTTTCGCGAAACGGTTTACGTGACACGTTCCGAGTATTTTGACTGTGCACGCGATTTCGTGCGGACGAATACGACGTGTGTACACAAAAGTCCGGGTAATAGAAAAAACAACCCCGTAGACGGTGGGCAGGCAGTGGCTTCTTTGAAGGAGGGAGGAGCAATGGGCGGATCACCTCCCCTACCTCGGGGCTCTTTTTTTCATCGAGATATGCAATACTATAACAATTATAAACGTTCGATTTACCGTGGACCGTTTTTCAAAAAAAGAAAAGAAAGAATTTATTTTTTTTGTAACTAGTTATATACTTTTTTGTTTGTACTACTGATACAGTAGTAAATAATACTCAGTTTAAAATTGCATATTGTTTCCAGTGATATTAAAAAAAAAAAAAAAAAAAAATACTAAACTTTATTCTATTTTTCATTGATATAACAATGATTTTCATCAGTAACAATATATTCAAATAAATTAATATATATATACCTCGTTTTTTCGAAATGTCTCAATTTATTTAAAGTTCAGCCAAAATTATTTGTCCCGTTTCCATATTTATAAATATAGTCACTCCAGTCTATAGATTAAATTTTTGAATACAAAAAGTTGTGTTATGTGACTGGCTGAAAGACTTTTTTTTTTTAGCTAAGATTTGAATAATTTACAAATTTGTTTTAGGAGCTAAAAATTATTTTTTTAAGGATAATTTACGAATCACCTTCTCCTCGGTGGAGCTTCAGGTACGCCACTGGTGACAAATTTATCATCTTAACCACGCGTGTGCACGTACCTCTCCCCCCCCCCGTCATTATTACTCCTCGTGAGTTTCAAAGAATCCGGCTGTCACAGACGACAGTTCTGGTGACAGTATATAGTAATAATAGTATTAGTAATAATTATATGGAGCTGTACTTAGTAGTGACGTGCTGGTTTTTGGTTTCTCCGAGGACAACGATGGGTGCTGCTGATAAGCATTCACGTAGTTAATTGACTTCAAACGAAACGTCATCGTTCGCCGCAATATTTTAATTATAGATAACCACCTGAATGAATACCCGATGAATTAGTAGTACCGTTTATAATATCGCTGCTGTTTAAATAATTTAAAAGTGGTTTGAGCTGCTCTTGTCTTCGGCACACTTTCCGCGTCGCACTCGTCATAATATAATATTATTGTCCCTTTGACGTCGTCGTCGTCGTAGAATTAAGCGAAAACGCCGGCGAAATCTGACAACTCAATTAACTCTCGGAACGTTCAACGGATAGTATTGCTCACGCATAATGTAATAATAATTATTATTATAATAATAAAGATAACGGTAATAATCAGTGGCACGAATATGATGGGTGAAGGAATCGTGCTTTCGAAATATTACTCGAAAATATTTCAACGCGTTTTCTCTAGCTCCGGACTCCGTTGTGTGTGTGTTTAATGCCAGATTAATTATTGCCTATGGTGGCAATTTCGAGTGAGATGGTATATATATATAAATATATAATATATAATAGATAAAAAAGAGCCAGACGTATTTCGCACCATTGGTATACTTCGCTTTCCGGTTGAGATATTTTCGGTAGGTTTATTGAATTTTAAAGAAACGATAAATTATTTCTTCGATAAAACGATTCTGAGCAAATTTTATGTCAATGTTCATTGAGTATTGTGTTACCATGGCCACAATGGTCTCAAAAAAAGACCACAAGCCACGAGTTATTACTTGATTATTTATTTATTTTTTTTTTTTTGTTACGTTTGGTGAGAGAACTTGTGAAATAATTTTATTAGGTTTTATAGTAATTTTTCAAACATTAATTTCTATTTTCATCTTTATTGATTTTATTATATGTATTATACATATTATTATAACCTTGATTATAAAAAATAATAAATTAATAAAATTACATATTCATTCTGTCGTATCAAATGTATGAATATTTTTAGTGATAACCGAAAACTAAAAAATTATTATTATTATTCCTTATACCTAAAAAGGAGTTAATGAGTATAAAAAGATAGCTGAATTGTTTAATTATTGAATCATAAAATTATAGAATATCTGTGACAAAAAAAAAAAAAATAATAATAAACCACTGTTCTGAAGGGAGCCGTCTAAAAAATTAGCCTGGAGGTGGCAAATAGCTAACAAATATGACATTGTTTATAATGCAGACATGTTTTGTGCGTGGAATAAAATATCTAAGTTAGTAAATCTTAGTTAGTAAATGATTTTCGATTTATTCGATAAACATTGAATCAATATAATATATGTATACTGCAGTTCAGTAGGTTTAGATAGGTACCGATTATTTATAGCATAATAATAATAATAATAATATGACAGAACAAAATTAATATTAGAGACAATTGGAGTATTGGCCTTAGAAAAATAGAATTTTAATTTATTTTTAATATTTAAGATATACAGGGTGATTTTATTAGCTTGCTGACCCTCTTTTTTGGTCGTAAAAATGTAAAAATTTGGATTTTTTTTCGGAATGTTCAAATCACTATTTTGTTAATTTTACAACTCATTTTTTTTTACATATTTTCATCTTTAAGACATCCTGTGGAGTGCAAACTTAAAAAAAAAAAAAAAAAAATCGTCAACCCCCTGTTTTAATCGCAGAATTTTATTCATTTCCTTTTTTTTTTTTCCGTGAATTTTAATGTATCGCAATCGAAATTCGAAAGAGTAGTTTTCGATTTTAATACATCGGAAAATTCCCAGAATAATAAACTGAAAATACAATTCTGCGGTTATAATAGACAGTTGCTGTTTGCGAAAAAGTTCCTGTCACCTGCAGTGTCGCCACAGGACATCCTAAAGGTGACGTGAAACCCACCCCCCCCCGATTAATGGGAAACGCGTAGTTTTTATAATATAGTCCGATTTCTGAACTTTTACTACTAAGAGTGGGGATGAGCACGGTTAAAAAACCACCCTGTATATTATATATATATATATGTATACGAATACGATCGTCGTGCGCACTATGGATATTTTATCGACCGTGCGCTACACGCGTTTATGCAAATAATAAAATTGAAATTGATCACGTGCATGCGCGGCGGCGGTGGTATGAAATATTTTTACGGTGTACGTGGACGGACGTGGACCATAAAATATTATATGCGGCTGCTGTGTGTGAGCGAGTAGCGAAGTACCTCCCCGAGTGACCTGACCCGTCGCGTCTCCGCCATCGATCATTTCGATGATCGTTAAAAGCATAATATACTCTCGACCGCGACGATGACGGGGACGGGGACGGGGACGGGGGGATCGTATATTCATTCGCGGAATTTCGCCCCCCCCCTTCCCCCCCCGTGTGGAATCATCGTCATCGTTACTCGTCCTTTTTAACCCGTGCCGTGGATACTCTCTGTGTCACATTCTGTCTGTTCTTAAATACGTCTCCGACACACGTTTTAGAAATTTGAATAGATCGTTTCCAATAGCCGAGAAATTTTGCAAATAACCTATTCTCTATTCTAATCAATGACTTTTTAATTTTATGCGAATTGATTTTATAAATAAATATAGTAAAAAAAAAAAATGGCCATTTCATTTATTCGAATAAATTGTAGTCATATTTTATCTCAGCACGTTATATGAAAAAAAGTATCGCTACTCAGTTCGATATTATCTTTATTTGGATAATTGTTTGCTCACGTATTTGCTCGACATCGGTAATAGCTGTTGTCATAGTTCAATAACAATACACTTAATACACACTGTTATTATTATTTTAAAAAATAACGATTAGACTATAAAACGAGTCGCGCAAAGTAATTTCGACCATAAACCATTCGGCACGTGAAGTATAATATAATAATAATAATACTATATTATAATGTAGGGTGACCGTACGTCCTGTTTTATACAGGATCGTCCTGTATTTCGGCTCTGTGTCCCGTTGTCCTAACAAACTTCTCTCGGGACGTTTATTGTCTAGTAATTTCAAGTCTGTACCAAAATTAATCCGGTTTTTCGCCTTATTGTTAATTTAAAATTTTTGAAATGAAATTATTGAATAAAACAATGTGAGAATCTAGAAATCTAGAAATCTTGTGGACACCACAACATCAATTTTAATCGTAAAACAACATTTTAAAGAATATGTTGTGCATTGAATTTCATACATTTCTTTTAGAATATCCCAAATTGTTAAACTGAATCACTATTTCGGAAAAATACAAAATATCAAATAGTGCAAATATATGTCATAACAGTCGCCATCAAAATGAATTAACAAGTTTTTTTTTAGAAAGTAAAGTATACAATATACACGAATAAAGAAATGGAAGAAATTTTAAAAATTAATTTAATTTAATTATGATACTTTATGTTTTTCAAAAAAATATTTTTGTGTTTAACTTTATAATAGGTAGTTTAAAAATTATACTTTTTCATGATTCAAAAACATAATACATA
>JAIPRM010002085.1:0-11209 GCA_025469315.1 Stegophylla sp. TES_Ste_2020 | reverse complement strand
GTAAAAAACAAAGTAGGTACCTACGTAGATTATTTTATTTTGCCGTGATAATTATTTTAGATAGGGTTTGTGGCCTGCACTAACACATGATGCGCATTAAAAAAATAAATGAAATGACGCCTCTGAAAACTACGCTTCACATTATACCAGATTGAGGTTAATAGAATAAAAAAAAAAAAAAAAAGACGGTCCAAAGACAAAGATGAGGGAGGTCAAGTTTGACGATGAAATGCCCCAAATATTATTGCAGTAGGGATTCGCTCGCTTCGCTCGGCTTCGGTCGCGGGGTACGACGTCAAACCGAAGAGTGGACGAGTGGCGAAAGAGAAAGGGGTGGGCACACTGAGCAGTGGATCGGGGGAGGGCGAAACGTGAGTCCGGCGTGTACGACGCAAATGCGTCACGCTGCCGTGGAACTAGCCATGATCGCGCGCGGTCGCAAAGTCGCCGGCCGCGGAATATTATGACGCGACAATGACGCGACGGGACGGAAAACGCTCGTCAATTCATCATTGCCACGTTATACCTGCGCCTATAGAGCGGATACCTAGTTTTGTACGTTGTCGTGGCGGCGGCGGCGCTCGGACGTCGTGTCGGCCGGATTAACGCGTCAAAACGACGCGGTGAAGCGCAGTCCTGAAACGTGTCTGGTCGGAGAAATTCGCGTGAAACACGGCGGCGAACGTTATTCAATGTCTGCTGGCCGAGCTATCCCCCACCCCACCCCCCTCCTCCGACGACCGTTAAACATTATTTTCTTGAATTTTTTTACCCGGATTCCGTGTGCGGCGAAAAATCTAGTGTTTCTACAATGATGTTTATTTATTATTTTTTTTTTTTTTCCGTAAACACTTTTTCCTATAGAAATACTTGTCCGAAAGTGTCGATCAGCAACTTTTAAAACCGGCCTCGTCTCTTCAGTGGTTCTAAACTAAAATTTAGTAAAAAAAAAAAAAAAAAGTGATACAAATTCGAATTTCGATATTTAATCGATATTAAAATAAGATATTAGTAATTTTAAGTAATTTATTCTTGGTCTAATGTGAAAAAAATATAGGTTAAGATCATCAAAATTTATTTAATTTGTAAAAAAAAGTTCGAATTAATAGGTAATGTGATTTATTAGCGTGCGCTTATTTGACGAGTATCTCAAAACAGCCAAAACTATTGAGAATTTCAAAACATTACCTCCTAAAAGTACCATCCAAAAGAAGATTCTTATTCAGACTAAAAGAAATTCATGGTTACTTTGTACAAGTATTTGTACATCTATATATATAAAATCATTTGTAAAATACCAGCTTCTTCATTTCACTTATAATTTAAAATAAAAACCATATAACACCATATTATTGTAATATTTTTTTTATGTATTTATGAATACTACGTACATACTTCAACAGCTAAGGTAATTAGCTATATTCTATTATTATCATTGTTATTATTATTTTTGTGGAAATCAAAAGTGCTGCAGAATAGTGTCTTGTAAATAATATGTTTTACAATAATTGTACATTAATTATGAACCAGTGTGAAATAGACGTGAAATTAATTATTATTATTATTATTATTTTTTAATCACATGCACTATGATCCTTTATTAATTCCGCTTTTTCCCGTCATCCGATATGCCAATGAACAGAGTCATGAATTTTGTGTTATTTTTTTATGTACCATAAATCGAAGACACCATAGTGTCAAGTCATTTCGGACTTAGGTCCCCTCGAGGATGGAATAAAAAAAAAAAAAAAAAAAACGAAGCCTTAGCACCGTCTAAAAGTTAAATACATCCCCCGTGCCGAGTCGTACGTACGCGCGTAATAATTTATCATTTCAGTAGGAGGGGGGGGGAGCGTACACCCATTCGTTTTCTCATTTTTTCACCCTCCCCCCCCCACCGGCGCGATCATTTCCTTTACGAAAACACGAGCCGATCGAATGTTTTCCGCGCGCGATGTTTGTTCCGCCGTTTAAACGCGCCTTTTCGTCCGATATCATAAATCTCTTCGTTCTTCCCATCGACGACGGCCGCGCATAACAATAAAAATAATGATTATTATAAACTCGTGTCACAAATAACGGTGAAATCGCGTTTTTTTTTCCTCTACTTGGAATTCGGGAGTTGTAATACCATCGGAAAAAGGCGTCTCTGACGACGAGAGGATTTCGGTCGACGTCGAAACCCGGCATGTGGTTGAGGAACGGTGCATCACGCCGTATCGAAAAACTTTTCTCTTAATTATTGTGAAAATTAACGAATCGTAACTGTCACGACCTTTAAATCAGTTTCTACCTGCGTTGTTGCTGGTTCGTATTCAACGTTTCTCGAATCGTTAATTAGGAAAAATATCCCCAGTAGAAGAACTCCGAGAAAATATCCCCATAGTAAAAATATTAAAAAAATTCCCAAACACATTGTCTTACCCCGCGTGTCATGATATGATTAATTACATTTCGTGTCATGAAATTGAACCAATTAGATTCTAGGTGGATCGAAGAAGAAGCTAATATTTTTGCGACTATATATTTTATTTTACCTGGTCCAAAAGATTCCGCCGGTAACTTTTTGGAACAGAATTTGTCTTTAGATGATACTTTTGAAAAACTCAATGATTTTCGAACAGTAGTTTAAGAATATTTGTTTTGAACAAACTAAAGCTCCACTCAGAATAGTTTTACTGAAGAAACTATTTATCATTTTTTTTTTTTAAATTCAATACATCCACCGCCCGATGAGTGAAGAATGCCTATGGTGCAAAGGATGTTCGGTTTTTTTTATTATTTTTCTATATAATATAAACATGTACGCTTTTATCTTAAATGTTTCTTTTTATAGTAGTAGACATATTTTTATTATTTGTTCCGATTTAATTTTCAATTTTTAAGAATGTGTAGTACATGCGTTGACTGAAAATGTTAGTGAAATTAAAATTCATTGTTTAATACAAATTCACATTCACATAAAAGTAACAACGTGTAATTTGTATGTGAGTTATACACATTTACAAAATGATATCACTAAAAATTTTGAAATAATGAAAATATATTATACTCGTTTTATAATGCAAATGTTATGAAGAACGTGTACTCGTATACGTATACGATAAGACAGAAAAGCCCATTTATTTAAGTAATTTTTTTTTTTTTTTTCATAGATGCCTTAAAGTAAAGTCAAATTTTCAAGTACATTTTAAACGAGCAAAGGTGAAATTCTTAAGTACCTTTAGTTTTAATCGGTTTAAATGTCTCTACCCAGTGGAGTACTTTTAGTGCACAACTTTCGGGTACAAAGTTCTAAAACATCTTACGCGTAGATATACAATTGTGGTGGCGGTGGTGGTGGTGGTGGTGGTACGTTTTAGATTAAACCAAAATATATAGGTTTGCGCGTATTATGAGACATTTCCACGTCATCCATTTCACGAGGTTTGAATATGAAGACAAATATTGTAATATAACGTCTATAACGTTAAAGTTATTTGTACACAAACATAAGTAAATCATTTAAATTATTTATCTACGAGTATCGTTTAATATGGTTTAAAACAGAATTATATTCCTTCGGATTAAACCGATGTAAAATAACTGATATCGAACGAAGCTAAAATATATTATCCAAGTAACGACGAATATCTTATTAGGTAGCTTTTTATAATTTTAAAAACGTTTGAACACAATTATTAAGAGGAAAAAAAAATTGTGCATTTCCATAAAAAAATCGAATGTGTTCATTCCATTTTAGTTAAAATTCACGACACATGAGTTAATTATTATTGAATTTGAGTTAGTATTGAAGAATTATTAATATATTAAAAATCGGATAAATAAAATATTATTTTCAACAAACGAGTATAATATCGTTGGTTTGAAATTATTTTCAGAACTATTATGATATGAAACTCATAAAACCCTCTATACAAACCCTGATAATAATTTGTCGTATAAATCAGTGGTTCCCAATCGATGGGGAATTCCTAGAGAGGGAATTAAGATACTGCACAGGGGGAAATTCTGAGATGATGAAATAATAAGGATACTGTTTTAGATCATTTTGTTTCAAAAATTAATTTTAAATCTACTTCGGTTATTTAATTAATATTTATACTTTATGTTATTATTTTTGCTTTTATATTTAATAATTTGTTATTATGTTTAATATTATGAGTTAGTAAGTTAACTAATTTATAAAATAATGAAAATAAATATTCATTAGTCGTATAAATGTACGTATACTTATAGTTATTTTGTATAATTTATTTGTATGGCCAACAAAAAAAAAAGAAAAAAAATATATATATATATATATATAACAAAATTATGTTTTAAGGTGGGTATAAATTTTGAAAATATACAAGGTGAGAGTGAGATTTTTGAAAAATTAAAAGGGGGGAATAGAATAAAAAAGGTTGAGAACCAATGGTATAAATCATTTTTGGTTTTATTTTAATCTCGCCAAACTATTTACACATGTTGTTGGCACGAGGAAAAAACTCTGGATAAAACCAATAATGTTCTATATCGAACAAACCTAATAATATGTTCCGTAAAAGGAAATTAAAAACCGACAAACATTTTTTTCTTTATGATTATTCTTTGCGCCGTTCCGGGAAAAAAGCTAAATACCAACAATATTGATATATTTTCGACCAATCCAAGTCCTGGGGGGTCTGAAAAGAAAAATAATAATTCTGAAAGAGTACGTTTCTCGTAGCCATTGTGCCGTTGCGCCATTTTATTTCGATGGACAAATAAAATTGCTAATGGAGGCACTACAACGGTTGAAGTTATTGAACTTTCCCAGTAGCTTAAAATAAATTTTTATTCCGTTTTCTCCGAACGCCTAATTTCGTATTAACATTGTTAATTTTTATCGTGTTTTACTTTTATGACCACAATAAGTGTGAAATTCGACGATAATTCCAGCCGATAGCATCGCAAAAAAAAACCTCAAACACTGTTTTTTGTAAATAATATGGAAAATTTTAAAAACGGATCCGAAATTATATCACATTGCTCAGTCAATAATCAAATAGCCATGTCAATCACGTATGAAAATAAATAACTATTTTAAGATAAAAATCTAGAAGAAAAGTTTTATCTACACATTATTAATCTAGATGTTTATTTAATTAGTAATCTAATATATCTGTCTATATTTTTTATTTTTGCTATTTGAACATAATACTGAACTCGACACTAGTGATTTCTGTCTCGTATATAAGCTCTTCAAATATTCAAACAATGTCGTTCTGACACTTTATTTTGGGTCATGTTATAAAATATTATTCTAAAGAAAACCCTAATAAAACCGGCGATAAAAGTATAAACGCATTTATTAATTATTACGGCCAACCTTAATATTATTTTCAAACATGTATTCAGAATACTAAATTATGAGGAGGTAATTATCACTGGAACGGTCGAGCAAATAAAATATGCATATGTATACGTTACGTGTAATTTGCTAATTTGTTTTTGATTACAGTGCAGTTGTTTGTTTTTAACTGCGATTCGGTTATAATAGGATTTTTAAGATCGAATGATGAACTTTCAAACAGAAAACCAGACCATAATAACAAAGGCAATAATAATGAAGTAAAAATTTCATTAGTGTTCTAAGTATAATCATATTTTGATACTGAAAAAAAAAAAGCAATAATTATTTATGTTAAAAAGTTTCACAAATAATATTGTTGAAAGAATCTTTTTGAGAATATACACTACCCTATTCGAAACTGGAGAAATTATTGTTCATTAGCGGTTCTCAAATTTTAACCCAAATAGAAAATATTGGCTGAATGATAAAACCTTTGAAATGTCGTTATGTTGTAGGTACGTGAAATTAGTGGAGTCGTGAAAAGTACTAATTTCTCGCTATAGTGTATATATATAGCGCTATTTCAACGCTAAATTTCTATTTTCAGAATATATAATAATAAAAATAAAATTAGAGTTCTAATGATCGCCATTTTTCAACTTAACGGGGTCATAAAAAGTACTTATATAAAGTATTGTGTAAATAATTTTGTAAGTATACAAATTCACCGTTTTTGTATCTAGATAATAACACATCTATTTTTTTTTTTATCTGTACTTAGATAAATTTTTATGGATATATATTGTTTATAGTTTTGTTTTCGATTCGATCGAACTGACCAACGGCGTTTTGTTTCAGAGAAATGACTTAACCGCAAAAACAAAAAAAAAAAAAAAAACAGAAACTGAGGCATGGAAAAGGCACACTGCACGGTGCATCGACAGGCACTATGGATCCTGTGTTTCCACGTTGCTTGCAGTTTTTCCGTCGTCACAGGTATGTAGCACGCTTTGTTTTTTGTTATTATCCAATTGAATCCAAACCTCCGTTATACGAATTCTCTATTATCCGAACGCAAATACAATATTTAAATTGATTTAACCGAACTCTCTGTTATTCCAACATTATTACTTCTATTCAAACGTTTGCGAGATTTAACTGTACTTAGTAAGGGTGTAGTGGCATTCGTTGAATAAAAATTTATGTATTTGTCAAAAAATTATAGTCATAAATGTATGTACACAATATGTGGTTGTGTATAATAATAAAATTAGGAAACAGATTTATACGCACAAAAAAACCTAAAAATATGCTCCGATAATATTGCTACAAAATATGCATTAATTTTAGATTCTGAATGAAGTGAAGAAGCCAGTGTTTTTACAATGATGTTTATTTTTTTATTTTTTTTTTTTCTGTGTACAACTTTTCGTATAGGAATACTTGTCCAAAAGTTTCGATCAATAACTTATTGAAAGCCGATTGGCCTTTAGATTGTATTTTAGAGAGGTCATTTTTTGAATTTCTCAATTCTTCAATGTTTTTTTTTTTTTTTTTGGAAAAAACTACCCAAAATTTGACAAAAACGACTCGGAAAACATTATTTTTTTGATCCGAACTATATGAAAATTTAAACATAGATAGAAAACCGTATAGGAAAGATTTTGGCGCAAGAAAATTTTTCGGTCATTTTATTCATTTAAAGGCATATATTCCAAAAATATGCTTACAATTTTTATAATGTATAGTACCTGTACATAATATGAATCAATGATTTAAATGTAACTAATTCAAAATATTAATTAATTTTTTTTGGGTTTTTCCTTAAAAATATCTAGAAATCTTTCTATATAATTTGGCGATGATGTTTATATATTTTTATCTTTACTTATATCGATGACTAGACTTGGCAGATGGCAAATAAGGAAACAAATTAAAAAATATAAAAACACAAAAGACCTTTTTCAAGAGTATTTTCATGGTAAAATACATTTTTTTAAGGGCATTTTTCGATGGTTTTTAGTGCATTCGTAAATTCCCGGGCCCTGATGATCAATGATGATGAATTGATGACTTATTGAAATGTTTTCCAAAACGTTTTTTTTTTTTTTTTTTATATATATATATATTTCATAGGCTTTCGTAGTAAGTTTGAATCCCCCCGCCCTCAACCCCAGCAGACCTGAACGGTCCGGGGAGGAAGGACGTCTGGTAAGCGCGTACATAATATTATTTGTGAACCGTTTTATTATCGACCGGTATAAGGTACGGGTTTTTTTTTTTTTTTTTTTTTTCTTAATCGATCCCACGGTTTCGATCTCGCACCGAGGCCTGATATTACGTATAGACGTATGGACCGGTTCTTATTATACACAAAACGATTTCAAATATTCATCACTATCGTTTCGATCCCATCGATTAGGATCGGTTCGGAATTAAATTAAATTGGTATGTACGAATCCGAGACACGTCGCGTAAGGATAAAACATATTATTATTATTATATAATAATTTAATTAAGTTTTACCACACTATTTAATATGCATTAGTTTTGGGAGAAAAATACGACCGACAAACTTATTAATGTTTTTTTATACCCGCGATAACAACAAGTTGTTGTCACACGTGGTTTTATATTATTGATGTCGAAAACGTACGTAAACAGAACGTCTATAATAATAATAATAATAATAATAATAATAATATTATACTTATTTTATTACGTCTAATTCGACGAGTTTATATTGCTTGTCAAATTATTATTATTATTATCATTACTATTATTATCATAACACAATATGATGGAGTGAAACATAATGATATAAATGTCAACCGCGTAAAATACTAAAAAAATATTAAACTCGTTCGAATCGGAAAACGTATGTAATAACATTATAGGTACTCTGAAATAAACGACATTATGAATAATACGACGATGTGATTGCTAGCGCGAATAAAATTATCATTATATTATTGAATTACAATGAAAACCAAATTTTCCCACGGATTTTATCGCGTTAAAACGCAAATATAATATATTTGTGTGTGTGAATAATAAAATTCAAGGTTCTCGTTTTTTGATGTTTGCACGGTTAAACCGTGATTTCAAAAAAAAAAAAACAAAAATATTATATGCATTCGCTATTAAAAGAGAAAAATCGAATACATTTTTTATGATCAACGAATAACACGAATTTGAGATAAATACAATAACTTTTGTTCTATTAATAATTTTCAACTTTTTTTTATATATATATATATATATAATTATTACTACAACAATAACGTTCTCATTCTATTTTTTTGTCAATTTTTTCAAAAACTCAAAACATCCATTTTATAAATCTGATTTTTAGATAACTATTGGTACTTAAATCTCTAATAAAGGTTTTTTCGGATCATTTTCTACGATTTTTTAAAATTAAAAAATTCAAAGTCTGCGAATACTTTTGTTAAACACGTCATAATAATGATATTATTACGACGCCAATTAATGTTATTATTTAACTCATTTAACTAAATAATATTATTAAATTATTCGCGAACTTAAAAATTTTTTTAGAAAATTAACAGATTAATCTTCATGTAAGCACTGATATTTTTCTAAAAATCAAATTCACAAAATGGCTATTTCGATTTTTTTTCTAAAAAATATAGTGTAAAATTTCAAACTTGTGAAAATTTGGATTCTAAAACTATAAATTATACGTTAGGTATTGCTGTAGCAGTGATAATTTTCAAAAAAAAAAAGTTAAAAACTATTAATACACCAAAAGTTATTGTATTTGTCAAACTGTCATACTGAGACACCCTGTAGATAAAAATAACTAAAATTGCACCTATAATATTATCTAACTATTTTCAAAATTGATTAACTATTTTCGACGACTTTCTTTTACTATTATATCAATTATTAAAAATTATCAACGTTGAATTATAAAAATTAAAACTAAAAGAGCTGCACACACTTTGCTTTTGGACTTGTTGGACTTGGTTGGGTTGTTAAATTTTAAATAAACGATTTAAATTATTCATTCAATAAAATGATTTTGAGTGGCTTTAGTTTACACATAAGACAATAATTATTTGACTTAAATATTTTTAAGTTTATTATTACAGCCAGTGTAATATCATACTAATATGTTTTCTGAGCTAAAAAAAAATTGCAGTAAAATAATGATATTCACTCATTGATTTTCTTTCACCAAAATATTTATAAATTATTCCATATTGATATTTAAATTTTTAAAAAGATTAAATAAAAAAAAAAAAGTTTTAATGGTGTTTTTAATCAAATTTTTAAAAAAACTATTGAGAATTTCAGAAAATTACCTCTTAAAAGTACAATCTAGAGAAAAATTTTGATTTCAAAAACGATAACGTGCACACAGGTGATATTATAAATATAATCGACATAATTTTAAGAACATTAGCATCTTCGCTCTACTCTAAATCTAAAATCACATACGTTTATTGGCCGATAACTAGAATCAAAAAAAAATGATTAATAAGGTGTGCGAGATCGATGTACACTGAGTGTACACTGTACACCGACAAGCTGACATTGAAAACGCGTGTATTTGACACCTTCTCTATTAATATCGCTCGCACGTGTACCCGTTGACGAAATAATTATTTGTTTTTGCGAAACACGCGATTTCAATATTGAAAATGTCTCGCGGTTGCCGAAAATCAAAAAATCATAACAAATAAGAAGAACGACTCGAGTCAAGTACTCGTTAAGTTGAATTATCGATTGGACATATTAATATAATGTTGGTAAGTAAATACCATTTGCGTGCTATATTTTTGAACTAATGGCTTGTCTAGAAATGCTTGTAAGTGAGTAGTAATTATTTATTTAAATTTTAAAGATACATAATATCAACCCCTAACCCCCAGGAGCATTGTCGCGACTTGGAAAACGTTTTTGGGGGGACTAATATGTATTTTTGATTGACTTAGCCTTCAAAAAGGCATTCGTAATTCTCAAAATTTTTGGGGGGCTATGAGTAGTTTTGAAGGGGGCTAAGCCCCCTCAAGCCCCCCCTATGCCCAGGGGTTCAAGTGAACCACCATAAGTTCACTTGATTTTGGATTCAGAATGGAGCGAATTAGGCTAAGATTTTTACAATGATGTTTATTTCAAAATTCTAAGCGAAGCTAATGAATTTACAATAATGTTTATTTTTTTCACCCGTTTTGTAAACACTTTTTTCGCGTAGAAATATTGATCCTAGAGCGTCTATCAGCCATTTTTCGACTCAAGCATCGGTTCTAGATGGTACTTTATACTTAGCATTTCTCAAAATTCGCATTATTTCAAAAGGGATAACACTCGACCATATTGTTAGTGTAACCATGACAACCACGATTTCCACGGTTGCCATGGTTACTATGATTATAATTACCATCGTGGTTCCATGGGACCCCCCGCGGTAACCATAGCAACCGTAGCAACCATGACATCCGTATGGTAATAATCATGATAAGCGTAGTAACCAGGGTAATGTAGTAATTATTGTTACGTGGTTACTGAACTTTAGCTCAGAATCGTTTTGTTGAAAAAATGATTTATCATTTCTTTAAAAAATTTAATACACCCATCAAGGATATCCCGCCCGAAAAACAAAGTAAATCCACGGCGCCAAAATCTGTCCAGCCTTTTATTTATTTATTTATTTATTTCGTTTATTTATTTTAGATTCTGAATGAAGTGAAGAAGCTAGTGTTTTTACAGTGACGTTTATTTTTTTTTCTGTGTACAACTTTTCGTATAGTAATACTTGTCCAAAAGTTTCGATCAATAACTTTTTGAAACCGGATTCGCCTCTAGATTGTACTTTAAAGAGGTCATTTTTTGAATTTCTCAATTCTTCAATGTTTTTTTTTT
>JAIPRM010002084.1:0-32678 GCA_025469315.1 Stegophylla sp. TES_Ste_2020 | reverse complement strand
TTAATTTGTATTTTATTCAACAATTTTTGAAAATATAATTAATAAAAATGTATCTTTATCCGTGAATTCAGCATACGAGAAAAATGTATTATCAGTTATCACTAATCTATGTGACACTTCTATTGACAAAAAATTATAAATTTAATATTTTACGCCATAACTCATTAAATTTAGGTTTTATACGTTTTATAGGTTTTTAACGTATCATACGTATTACGTATAAAACCTTTTATGCATTTAATAACCCAACCCTGGCCATTTATTACAATACTCAGAAAATCACAAGAATTAGAAATCTCGATTTGGCATTAGTATTCAAAGTTTTTCTCGTAGTCTAATGATAAATTATCGTATTCGACTTAAATCCCTTTTCACGCGGACCCGTGTGATTTTATATGATAGAAACGGTATGTACCTAGTAGGTAAAACGCTAAACACTCTCCAACACGAGGTGTGATTATCTCAATGATTATCTCATCTGGAACACCCTGTAGATAATAAATTACACGCCATCATTTTGTGTGTGTGTGTGTGTGTGTGTGTGTGCACATGTGCCGGGAACGCGCGTGTGTATATACCACCAGAACGCGACGTTAATTAAATATTATAATAGGTACCCGCGAATACTGGCGCACAAACTGCGGGGTTTTCGCCTTTTCACGGGTCTCTCTGTCGCCGCGGCGGCGAACAGTTCCCCCCCGATTGTGTTTTGTTGCGGCATAACACACACACACACACGCGCGCGCGCCCGCGTTTTCCCGTACTGACGGTTGTTCGCACACACGGGATTAATATCGCATTGTTTGCGGACGGCAAACCGTATAACAATAATATACGTGTGCGCAATACGTCATTTTATATAACGCGTTGTGTTATATTTCATTAAGGCGCCGCCGCTGCGAGAAGCGGTCAGAATGTTATAATATGTATTATTATGCATATTTTATCCTCCGTCAGAAAAACATTTTCGACCGAACTGCGAGCGGGTACCACGCGGGTGCGATCGTCGTGAACCGCCGAATCTGGTATGACGGACGGGGGTGGAGAAGCTCATCTGTTATTTGTATTTTTCGCTTTTTATATTATTTACCACTCCGGCTAATGAGCGGAACCAGTGGCGCCGAAGTCAATTTCAAAAGGTATCGCAGGTTTAAAAAGTTTATTAAACCACCACCATTTTTTCTATATCTACCTATGGTAGACCCCCCCCAACTATTTTACTACTATTTTTCGAAGGAGTTCCATGAAAATTTACATAGTTCAATAATTTTTCTTAACCAATTTCACATCCAATTCAATTTTTTTTTTTTTCTATTGAAACTTGGTGCCAAATTTCGAGAGTAAAAATTAATGAAAATAAAACAGAAAGCACGATTATTGATGGAATAATTTAAATAATAACACGATGAGGCATGATTATAACTGATAGTTTTATTTTGTCTAATTGTGTATTAAATACCTAATTTTCTGGTATTTATTACCCAATAAAAAATTATGGTAATATTAAGGACCCACCCCCACAGTAGGTATTGCAACCGCAATACCTGAACATATAGATCGGCGCCACTGAGCAGAACAATATTGTATTCAAATGTAGCTCGACTTTACATTCCACGGGTGGAGCGAAGAAGCAAAAGATTCACAATAATATATTTTATTTTCTTATTCCCCAAAAACACTCGTTCGAATATTTAAACATATTTTAATTTCATACAATGGATAAGAAAATTACTCCAAATAATACTTTAAACACGAAAAACAACGTCAAATTTGAATAATAACTGTAAAATATGTCGCACACGACATTTATATAACATCAATTTCAGTAATTTAGTCGTAACTCTAAAAATAATATTTCTACAAATTTGAAAACATCAAAACAACAAATTACTTTTTATAACTTAATGACAGTGTTCGAAAAAGATGAATCAATAATTTTAATATTTAGATGAATAAAGGTAGAAGCTTTGTTAAAAATTAATATATTCTCAGTTAACAGAGGAATATAAAACAAGGTGTGTAAAAAATAATATTTTTTTAAATCAATGTACAGAGACTAAAATATCTAAATTTTTGTACTACACACTTTGTACTAGTATGTTGCCTTTATTTTCGATCTTTGTCTCCAACATTATTTACTTCATTAAAAAAATTTAATTACATATAATATGACGTCTCCCCCAAAAAAATAAAAATAAAAAGAATACTAATAATTATAATATTGAAATAATATGCTAAAAATTGGTAAGGTTGGTCTGTAAATTGTATAAACCAGTATGAGTATATTAGAAATCTAATAATTTAATTTATAATAATTAATATTTTTATGTCACAAATTTATTAGGACCATGCATTTCACGCTATTACAGATATCTTTTAAACAAAATCAACGAACTTGTTGAATTAATTATAAAATATCGTAAGAAAAAAATTAAATGTAAATTGTCACAATACAATCCCTACACACTTTTTTAATTTTGTATTTTGTACTCAATACTCAGTACTACACAAAGTGTGTCGTTCTACACACAATTTTAGTCCCAGAACTAGTATAGTTTTTAAGTAAAATTATTGCATTGAATAAACTATAGCTTAACTCAGAATCGTTCTTTCGGAAAAAAAAAAAAAAAACGATTTATCGTTTCTTTAAAGTTTAATAACTACCTATCGAATTTCACCAAAAGAATGAAGAATACCCATGGTGCGAAGTATGTACGGTATTTTTTTTTTTTTTTTTTTTTTTTTTTCATATAGAACTTCGGTACTGTTTTTGCACACGTGGTAACGACGTTTCTGTGGGAGACACGGCCACGAGTGCACTGGTGATGTGCACGAGATAACGACGCGACGGGAAATAATTTTGAGGGTTGTCGGGGACAGTACGATCGCCACAATTATTGTCTCCGCTCGGCCTCGGAATGGCGTTGCGAGACGGCGAAAAATTGCGTGTGTCGCGCACACGTGCACGACGAGACGGAGAACGGGCGATTTTTCATAGACCTAGATAAGAATGGAGCGGAGATTGCGGAGAAATAAGAAAGAAAAACGTGAGCGTCCTCCTCTCGTTGGTTTTTATAAATCGGTTTTTTTTTTTTTACTCTACCGACTCACACGCACACGCGCACGCGCACTCACATACAATCAAAACAGACTTTTCGGCAAACGACGAGTGAGATCGACGGCGGCCGTGACGACTTCAACAACAACAATAATATCCACCGCAATCGTATTGTTAATTATTTTCAAAAACGGAAATTCGAATAACAATAATAATCGATTAAATATGAATACGAGAATGACAATTTATGTTTTTCGCGAATATACCTATAAGTTGTGATTTTTGTGGTTATCCAGTGATAATAATTGTTCATCTTAGAACGGAGCAGTTTAAAATTCACTATAACAGTTAATGTTTATTTTACGTGCCTATCTTCAAACACATATATTTTATAACGCATTGTTATTACACGATTTGTTATCGTAGCTAATGAGCAGGGCTCGTGACTCGTAGAATTTGTATTATTCTTATGGTTTGACATAAAATCTAGAAGAATACCATAGAAGAGTGCATGCTATAATAGAACAATTTTAAATCATAAAAATTGAAAGTGTTTTTATTTTAATTTCACTACGATTTTTGAAAATAGTACTCATTTCAAGATATTCTGCTTTTTTAAAAAAATGCATATTTCCATTTTTTTTTCTTTTTTACATAAAAATATCTATTTTATGGTGTGGCAATTATTAATCATTAGAGTTTTAAACTTCAAAACATAGCATTGTTTATAGTTTTCAAAAATATATAAATAAACACAGATTATTAAGTATTAAGATTATTTGGTAGATCGTAATTTCATGTACACTTAAAGATATAAGTCAGTATTTTAAACTTTTAGGTACAGTATAATTCAAGGTATTATACATGTTGTGTATAATTTTTTCATAACATTGGTGTTAAAATTGAAATACATCATTTTATGCATGGATAAATATTATTAAGTATTTTATTGTTAAAAATTAAACAGCAGATTTCTATTAACCATACAAGTGTTATCAATACTATTTATTGTTTTAACGATTTAAAGTTATTTGCAGGACAATTAAGATAAAAATTAGAAACATTGACAATTTTAACATAAAATTATAAACAATTAAGGTAAATGACTCAGTTAAGAACATTTTCTTAAACTGGTAAACAGTTATTTTGCTCTGAAATACCAATTGTTGATAACCCAAAACCAGTATATATACTAAAAAAAAAAAATAAAAATAGTTTTTTATCGGTTTCTAAGTGGTTTAAATAACCGGTAACTAATAATTTTAACAGTGTTCAGTACATAATAAATAAATTATAAATAAATAGTTTTTGTACAACAGTATTTCATTATAATGTTAATATTTAAATTTAATAAAATAGTTTTGATATAGTTTGATAATATATTTTTGTATTAATTATTCTGTTAGTAGCATTGAATACAATGGTCCATACTCTATAGCCATAAAACATGAAGAACAATAAAGTCATTACTATTTCTTCGGAAGTCAATGCTTTGAGTTATCTTTTTAATTATACATATTTTAATATATGTATTTGGTTGTTTCAAACAATGCGCATTGTCTGTTGGTAAATACGTCGAAATTTTAAAAATGCTAGATGCATTAGCGCAATAAATAGCAAAATATTTGGGAGGCTAAAATGTTTATTTATTGATTTAGCCCACTCGAAGAACATGAAGCTTAAGCAATTTTCAAAAAAATCTTGGGGCTATGAGTGGTTTTGAGAGGGTTTACCCTCCTTTAGCCCTCACTTAGTTGCACCTATGGCCAGATAAGCCTCTGGATATGCATTTGAATTCATGATGCAGAAATACTAAATTTCAATCTCTACACTACTATTTATTTTTATCAATATAGAATCAATGTTTTTTTTTTTTTTCAAAAGTTACATAATATGCAAAATTATTTCTCTAAAGTACGTTCATTGTTCAATTTCTGAAAATTTAAAGTGTTACTTGGTTTTATACAGTGTATAATAAAACCGTTTAATACGAATTTAAAATAAAATATCATTTACTATCAAATCTAGGTATAATAATATAATCTTCATTTTGCGAGTAGAACGAACACGAGCAGATCGTCATGAGACAGCGCAAAATGCCGCATTCGCGAAAATCTCCGTTTCAGCGTTGATGAGTTCTCGAGTCGACGACGGTTATGTTACATCTACGGCTGCACATCTACCCAGTGGCGTAGCCTGAGGGGTGCGGGAAGGGCGGTCCGTCCAAGGTGGCACTTTTTGAGGGCTAATTTAGAAAGCAGCGAGCAAAAAAAAAAGTGTATACTTCGCTTGTCGAGTGTTCTTCACACCTCGGGTGGGGTACTCTTGATGCTTTTTACGGTTGTATTGAATTTTAAAAAAAACCATTTTTAGTAATAATTGGTGAAAATTTCAAGTTTCTAGCTATATTATTTTTGAATTTATGTTAAAAAGCAATTTTCGATTTTACGAAAATTCTGGTAATTGCATATTTCGCCAATTTTTCGACAGATTTTCCATGTTTTTGAAAAAGTATTGGGAAAATGGGAAAATTACCTCTCAAAAGTAACATCTGGGTGAGTTTCGGGATCTATAAAGATACTGATCGAAATTTTTGGACTTGTATTTCTATACGAAAAAGTGTTTCCAGAAAAAGAGAAAAAAAAATAAAAAAATCAACATCATTATAAAATCATAAGCTTCGTCACTCAGTTCAGAATCTAAATCATCTTTTGAAATTCAAGTATTGAAGCAGAGAGCAAAAAGGCAAAAAAAAAAAAAAAAGTAAGGTTTTTGAAAAAATTGAAGCAGAGAGCAGCAAAAAAAAAAAATAAATAAATATATTTTTCCTTAAAAGGAGAGGAAGGCGGCAAATCTGATCCCCCCTCTCTAAATTACATGCTACGCCACCGTACACATGTGATACTGGTAGGTATCTCTCTCTCTCTCTCTCCGATTATATTATACGGGCGGCGAAGAATAACGTAACAATAACGACTATGACGACGTGCGGCAACAACATAACGATGACGACAAATAACAATAATAATAATGGTAATAGTAACAACAATAATAATAATAATTGATAATTTGGCGTCGGGTCGGCCGTATCGTCCGTGTGTGCCTCCCGTCGCAGCCTCACTCCTATAGTAATAATAATAATAATAATAATAATATACGACACACGATCCACACGTCGCACGCAGCCGTGTCGAACCTAATGTAAAGCCATTACGGGACGGCATTGAACGACGGCAACGTGTTATTATCGTATCAAATTACTTCATTTTTTTTTTTTTTTTTTTTTTTTTGGTTTCCGTACGGATCCCGCCGCCGACCAATTAGAGACGCGGTAAATCCGAAAAACGTGTGACCGCGAAGACCCGCGTGGAACAGTATAATATTATGTATATTTTAATATACCGAAAACATATATAAATTTGTAACAGAGTACGCAGCGAATGGTGTTGTGCATTTTACATAGGGTTAAAGAGGCGTTGTATAAAATATACGTCATTCCGGGAATCGAGAGCACGATTTACAATTTTTTTTTTTTTTTAAAAGAAACACGGGGCAACTGAAAATTATTTACATTTATGGTAACTGCAGGGCCACAATAGATTCGATTTCATCGTACGTAAAATCTTCTGTAAATCGTTATTCCTATTTTTTTGAGTTTGTCATCCAATTATATAAGGAAAAAGTAGAATAAAACGGTTTCGAAACATAAAAATGTTAAGAAATATCAACAATGGAAAACGAAAAAAAAAACCGGACTTACTTCGCACCATACGCACCATTCTTTGCTCAAACGGTGGAATGCACTTGGTGGGTGTATCCCATTTAAAAGAATTTTACTAATGGGAACTTGATGCCCCATATTTTTTTATTCAAAATCCACCACTGCTCAACAGCGTTTTCATAATTAAAAAAAAAAAAAAAGTGCATCGAGTATAAAACATGATCTATTTGAACCAGAGTATGTTAGATTTTTCCGGTAGGTACATTTTGTCAAAACACGTAATTCCACGAAAGACCTAAGTGTTCGTCAACTATGTGTCGTCTCGGGACTATATTGTGTGTGTGTGTGTGTGCGGACTATAATATAGTCGTAGGGCATTATATGCGAGTATTTCGTCGAACACAATAAAAACTTTTGTATTCGCAACCGTTTCGCATTGTGTTCGGCTTGGATTTTTTTTCTCGTCACGATCGATGTTTTTTTCTTTTATTTTTATCGATAAACGAAAACTGCGAACACCTGTTTGGCTATAAAGTATTATTATAAAAAGTCGATTCATTTTCTTTCTCTCTTCACGCACTCGCGAATTCATTCTCCGTTTTGTCAGATAAATGCCTTCCCGTGCGCGTGTGGAATTCATTGTTTTCACACATGAAAAATAACAAAAAAAAATAATAATAATGAAAATTCAAGCGTGTAGATCAATCAAATTCGCGTTGGAAACTTCACACGTATTGCGACAAGTCACCATTTTTTTCATCGCGAATGCCGCAACTCCGACATTTAGTGGTTTAACGACGATTTTTTTTTTTTTTTTTTTTGTGGAAAGAACTGGAAAAAAAATTAAATATTTATCCGTTTTTTGTTTATTTTACTCATAAAAATCTATTTCTTTATTACACATTTATCATCAATTATGAATATAAAAAAAAAAAATCATATGAAGTATAATTATTATTATTACTTATTATAATAATTAATTCTAAGAAAAATTCTATGGAATTGAATACGATGATGATGAGCATAATTTAAATAAAAATTGTGTAAGGTTGTTAGTAAAAAAAAAAATATTATTTCATGTTACAATAACCAGTATTATACCAGTACCATAACTTTAAGAACTTATAAAAAATTGATCTGAAGAACAATTTTCAAAATTATCTTTTAGTATCGTAACTGGCTGGAATTATTGTATTGACACTGACAGCTTTGTTCGGTCCCAAAAAATATATAGACAAAATAAAAAAGTAATTTAAAAAATAAATAAATAAATAAAATCTTGTGTTCACCACTGTATATTCTATAAAGAGTGGTGTGAACAAGATTTTGTCCAAAGAGGGGTTTAATGTTATAGTTTCATGATTTAAATTCGGTATTTTAAACTTTATGGTATGCAAAATCATCATTTTCATCCGGTGATAAAATTTCAGCCCATCTCAAGCTCGCCACTAAGTGAGGGTTCCCACGTTTTGATTAATAAATTGCCATAAAAATTAAAAATTATTATTGTTGTGTGATAAAAAACTACTAAAATTTCCAATATATTGAAATTTCTACATTCAATAAAGGATAATTTGATTGTTAATTTTATCAAAATATGTGATAACTACTGTAGGGATAAGTGGAAAATTCTAAAAATGTGTCCATTTAGTTTATAGGATCATCATTTTGGATTTATCGCTAAATGAATAAAATTAATTTTATATAAATATTATATAAGTACGTGCAGAGGAATTATATACAATTCAATAAAATGTCGAAAATAACATGTTTTTTTTTTTTTTTAAGTACGGTCAAAATGACAACAGAATAATCTACAGAAGTGTTAAATGAGACTTTTCTATTATACCTAATCGAAAATTTTTTCAAAAAATAATCTAAAAAATACACAAGACCTAAATTGATTTAACTTTTATCTGTCATACAAAATAATATAATAAAATAAGGGCAATAAGGAGGGTTTTAGCTCCTTAGCCCTCCACTGCGTACTTGGCTGCATATACGTATATATTGTAGCGTAGGTGTTTAGTAGGTGTAAGGTTAGGATTTACGGATTGTAGCATAATTCACGTTAACTTCCGTTAGCGAATTTATTGGGGGTGGAATTTGAAATTGGAAAATTGCATTTTTCACCGAATACTATATATGCCAGACGTCCGGTGCTACCCTTAATATTTCAGTGGCATATCAATATTTTTTAGTGAATACTCCTTATACAAATTGCATTTTTTAAGTAATAAAACAAAATAAAATATTTAAGGTCAATACCCAATAATATAATATAAAAACTATTATATATAAACATATAAAAATAAAATAAAATAAAATAAAATAAATAAATAATAAATAAAAAAGCCGGACATACTTCGCACGATGGGTGTACTTCGCACGACGGGTGGTATTCTCTTGACGGGCGTATTCAATTTTAAAGAAACGATAAATCATTTCTTCAGTAAAACGATTCTGAATAAAGGAAGTTAATAATATAAGAAAAAAAAAAAATATTCGAAAAATGTCCAAAAATTTTTTTTCACATTTTCAAAATTTTCTTGCGCCAAAATCTTTTTTATAGGATTTTCTATCTATGTTTAAATTTTCATAAAATTCTAATCAAAAAATAATGGTTTTCGAGTCATTTTTGTCAAATTTTTGGTAGTTTTTTTTCAAAAAAAAAAAAACATTGAAGAATTGAGAAATTCCAAAAATTACCTCTCTAAAGCACAATCTAGAGGCGAATCGGGTATCAAAAAGTTATTGATCGAAACTTTTGGACAAGTATTTCTATACGAAAAGTTGTACACAGAAAAAAAAAAATAAAAAAATAAAAAATAAAAATAAAATAAACATCATTGTAAAAACACTAGCTTCTTCACTTCGTTCAGAATCTAAAATCAATGTATAGTTTTTCCACTATATATTACATAAAATATAAAATAAATAAATAAAATAAACGTAGTCTGGAGTATTATATATATATTTTTCATTAACGTTTCAATCTAAAAAATCATTATCAGGTTAAGAAAATTTATTTTTTTTCATTGAATTTATTTTCTTAACTTGATGATTTTTTTAAATCGAAACCAGTAGTTAATGAAAAAATAATAATTATACTCCACACTGTTTATTTCATTTATTTATTTTATATTTTATGTAGTATGTAGTAAATATGTAATAACTAATAACGATATTATATTGATTTTCATTTATTATTAATTTATTTTATTTTTATATACCTATGTAAAATAGTTTTTTTTATTTTATATTTTAAGACATGTATTTAAAAAAATTGTCTTAGAATTAACTTTTTGAATGTTTCGAAATAGCAATTTTATTAAAAAAAAAAAAATAAAGATAGAAGAAAAAAAAATATATCGAAAGTCAAAGAAAATTGACCCGGTTAGAGTAGGTTGTATTTAGGCTAACAACTATTATTTTCGTGAAATCTAAAACGTAACCTCCCCTAACTTAGTCGATTATCTTAACAATATTAAAAGATATATTATGGGTGACACGAGACTTCTGGGACACACTGTATACTGGAACAAGAATAAACGAAAACGCGCGGTCGTCGTCGAGAAATCGTACACACCGCAACCGCGTTCGGCTTGTTTAATTACACGATTATTGTTCGTGTTCCGCAACGCTTAAAATATTTACGATGAATTGCGTTTGTTAAAACAGTAACGAAACGAGAATGCGTTCGCGCGGCCATTACGTACTATACAATATTGTTTTTATATTATTTTAGATATACACTTATATACTCGTTACACGGGAATTTATGTCCGGCGCACGGTAACAATAATAATTACTATTATCATCGTCGCAGAACCGCCGAATTATTAATAACAAACGGTCAGAGTGCATTTTTTCCTTTTCCATTATTAGTGCGCCGCTCTCATAAAATAATAATATTATGCGCGTCGTCTTCTCGACGAGCACGTTTGTTAGGAGCGCTCGTGTGCGAGTGCCGTATAAAATAATAACAATAATAATATTATGTATTCCATTGTAAACTCGCCGCCGCCGCCGCCGCCGTGCGAACACAATGGCCCGTATAAACGATTTCGGGTATTTAAATTTCAAATTTGATTCCGCCGCCGTACATAATATTCATTCGACTGCCGACTGACTGTGTGTGTGTGTGTGCCGGCCGTAGGTTTATCGCGTGTAATGCGCATAATGGAACACTAGTGGAAATAAAATTTTTAAATGGCTCATAGACCCGGGGAGTCGATGTAACGCGATATAATGTAATATTATATTGTGTGCAGCGGCAATAACGGGCGGTCGAACGACCACGACGCGTATATAATACTGTATATTATACTACATTATGTTGTATCATAATAATATAATATATAATATAGCCAATGTAGCGGCGGGGTTCATAATTGTGTGCAATACGGTAACACTATATTATATTATTATATGCGATTGGGGCTAACGGTGTCTGTGCACGTTAAACGGATAGCGGTGCTAAATTTCGAAAATAAATTGGTCTATTGTCTTGTAGAGGAATTTGAAGTTCATAACAACGATAATAATAATAATAATAATAAAATATTGGTAAAATAGTTTATATTCACATGCTACTCATTAAAATATAATAATTGTGGCGCGGACGTTGTAGTATAATGAAAAACTAGTGAAATTTATTGTATTTATTGTACCGAAAATAATGACTATTTCTTATGAATGATATTAATTCATTGTTATTATAATATTATTATTTTCTTTCACTTTATAGTTCACGTGATATTTGTATAATTTAATTGTTTTGTATCCTATACATATAAACATGCTATTTTTATTTAAAACCGTTCAAAAAGTACAAAACAAGTATGATGACTTGAATAAAAGTAAAAAATAGTTAAAATTATTTTATAAAATATGAAAAAAGCCAACAAAATGGCCAAGAAATTATCAGTAATTTTTTTCAAAATATAGAATCATAATAATTATTACGTAACATAGGTACCTAACAGCTTATTATCCATAATACTTGATTAGATTAATTTGAAAATTACTATACTACGAATTTTGATTTCAATACGTTGAAATTCACAGAAAAATTATTTTAATATAATATAATTCTGCAGTGAAAACAGAGAGTTGCCATAACACTTACTTAAGGCGACATGAAAAAAAGTCATAGCTAACATAGTTTATGTAGTCAAAAATAAAAAATAAATTAAGCTTTTGCATTTTTTTTGCATTTCAAAATGGGATGAGCATGCTTAGTGAATCGTTTCGTAAAATGTAAAATTATTATCAAAATAAATTTTTAATTATTTATTTATTTATTTATTTATTTATTTATTTTTTTGTTACGCGAGGGGAAACTATCCACTCTAAAATTATCTTGTGGGCGAGGGACGAATGTGTTTGGATATAACCTACAACAAATAATGAGGGAGACAACGTTGTCTGCGCCGTCAGAGGGACGAGCGCGACCGCGCCTATATGTACACTTGGTATACATATTCTCGACGAGCGTGTGAAGCACTGTATTATATTATTTTACATATTTACATGTATGCAGAGTGTTCAAAATTCATGGAAACCTTTTACACAGATGAAATACACGGGGTTTCGCTGCAGGGCTGCATTCGTAATTTGAGGGCCCAAAGCATACGAATTACCGGTAATCCAAATAATCATTATATAATCTCAAAACGATTTCCTTTAACTTTTCTAACTCGGTTTTGTAACCGATGTGTGCTTATTAACGCGTTATGTCGGTATCACATGATTCAGTATCACAAAAGATGAATTTCAGAACACACGGATAATTCTCGGAAGAAAATAGGGATTCGAATAGACTAATATTTATTCACAGGCTGTGGCAATCGGTAAATTCAAATTTCTAAAACAGGTTATAAAAAATAATAATTAACGATTACCGCGGATACCATGAGTTTGAGATACCACTAGAGAAAAGATTACCGGACGTCACATGTAAAATAAAAAAAAAAAAAAACAAAACCGGTAAGCGGTTACCGATTTTCATAAATAATGTTCGGCTCAAAACTGAGTTTAATTACCGATTTTTTTCGTGAGTGATTTCGAAGCGTTGGAATTTCCTGTACAAATTGTAGTGGATTCAGTCTGAACGGGGGCTCTGGTACCACAGCCTCCTCCCCCACGTCCTCCCCACTCAAATCCAAATGTCGGCTTTCGTTCCACGCGCGTATCAATCGCGCCCTGTATACGCGAAACCTGCCGCCCGGCGTGCACGTACCTGAATAACATGCACGTCGTGTATAACGTACACATGGGCGAATCTATACTATGCGTGTACAATGTACGGTATAATACGGCCAGACGTACGGCCTCCGGAGTTCCGAAATCCAGACACGGTCGACGGAGTCGCGGGCCGGCGGAGTGCAGTTACTAACACATAATATTATGGTGTGCACGCGAGTGTAAATTCGGCGGCGGTGTGTGCGTGTGATGTACACGTCGTGTGTACACATTGTTATATTCCGTTGTTTTGCGCGCGCGCGTTTTAAATAATTATAATAATAGCGCAACGATGGCAGCAGAAAGAAACGTTGGTCCGTTTATACGACGACGCGAGTATGCATATCACCGCCTCATAAGCTGTTGTATTGATATTGTGAATAATCGGGTTTTTTTTTTTTTTAATCAGTCCTCAGCTATTTTCCAAAATTTGTGTACATTTAGATTCTGAACGAAGTGAAGAAGCTAGTGTTTTTAAAATTATGTTTATTTTTTTTTCTGTGTACAACTTTTCGCATGGAAATACTTGTCCAAAAGTTTCGATCAGTAATTTTTTGAAACCGGATTTGTGTCTAGGTGGTACTTTAGAGAGGTCATTTTTTGAATTTCTCAATTCTCAAATTTTTTTTTTTTTTGGAAAAAACTACCAAAATTTGACAAAAACGATTCGGAAACCATAATTTTTTTGATCCGAACAACATGAAAATTAAAACATAGATAGAAAATAATATATGAAAGATTTTAGCGCAAGAAAATTTTGAAAATGCGAAAAAAAAATTTTGGACATTTTTCTAACATTTTTCTTCTCATTTATTTTTTATATTATTAACTTCCTTCGTTCAGAATCGTTTTATTGAAGAAATTATTTATCGTTTCTTTAAAATTCAATACACCCGTAAAGAGAATCCCACCCGTCGTGCGAAAAACACCCATCGTGCGAAGTATGTCTGGATTTTTTGAAACGCAAACGTAATAACGGGAAGGGGACAAAAGAATATTTGAAGAGGGGACTATAAAGGACTATTTCTTAGTTTTAACTAGTTTTAACCATCACCCACCTTGCAAAATAATCAAATGCTATTCATACAAATAAATAATATCACAAATTATGAATTTTATTTTAGCCCCTCTCCCCATGATAGCAGGATGAAAATAAGTGCAATAAGTTAGGCAGCTATATATACTAAAGAAGTCAAAATTAAAATGTATTAAAAAAAATAAAACAAAATCTAATATACTTTGGATCAACGACATTCTTCGCTTCTCAAGGTTAGAATATTCTTTAGAAAAGTGCGTTGAATTTTAAAGAAACGATAAATAATTTCTTCAATAAAATCATAATGAGAGAAGCTCTACTTACTTATATAAAACAATAAATTGTCAATTTTTCAATATGTGGTGTGTTTAATAACTTATAATGGACAATTGCATCATTCTCAAGAATGATGCACTTTGACATGTATTTAAATGTGGAGCTCTCCTAACTGAAAATTAACTAATCTGATTTTTAAAAAAAAAAATTATAGAAATAAATTTTATTTTACATGAATATTGAAAATACTTATATTAAATATTCCACCCTAAAACCATAAATTGAACACATTGTTATGAAATAATAACGAAAAAAATCTAGCGTTTTTTTTTTTTTTTCAATTACATTATTAACAGTCAGTCATTTATTGTTCAGCTAATTTATAACTACGGTCTACGGGTATTATAATAATACCATTATACATTTATTTTATTGAACTTTGAAATACATGTGTATTATATTAGTGATGGGAATTATTTGAAATTCAAACACTGGAATTTGTATACGTACACTACTATATAATTATCATCATCAATATCGTTCACAAACTTAATATCTGAGCAATCGACAGTATCTCATTTGAATATTCGAATAATAAGTTACATCTCTAATACATAATTTATAACATACGCCGCCTGGTATCCGTCTGGTATTTTCTTGAAACTGTTTACTCATTAATATAATATACTTATTATAATATAATTTTATGTAGGCACGCGAGTCCATTATACTATAGAACGCCATGCGTATTAGTACTTATTATATGATATTTTATCAGATTAATTATAATATATGTATATAATATTATAATGTACGCGTCTCCTATTATATACACGACGACGCCAGTATATGGTCGCCGAGAACATCGTTCGACCGACTCTGTTAATTTATTTTACAACTACCCATATTATAATATTACGATATGATAATTAACACGAAAATGCGTAATGCCATATCACGTACATATACATATGTATATTGTCCAGGGTGTTCGATATGTTGTTTTTTCGCAAGTGAATCACGTGTTTTCGTTTCTTACATATATCGGAATACTCTATGTATGTACGGCTTACATTATAATATGTGTTTCCAAAGTGTATTCTGTGGAATAAATAAAAAACCTAACCACAATTATTTCAGATTCTTTTACCATAGGTGCCAAAGTCTCATATTTGAACATTCTCTCACGTTTAAAACAGTTTCAAGCCACCATCATGTGTACCCTTGAAAGGTGGTAAATATAATTTCAAAAAACGTGATAATTTCATTAAAGTTAATAAAAACATAACAATATTATGCTATTAGAATAGTTACTAAGTTACCTTCGTCATTACATTTATCTTATTATCGAAATGTGTATTTTGTTGAATTGTTTTGTTGAAAATTTATTCATTTTTGTACATATCTAAATAATGTTATACAAAATCCTCATGTAGTTTCTCTCAATACGTTCAAAATATGAAATGTTCATAAAAAACTTTAAATTTACTTCACGGACTTCATTGACCAGGAAGCTAAAATAGAAGGTGATAATAGAAAATAGAAATATTTACTTATTATTCCATTTTCTATTTTAATTTTACAATATGACACATATTTTATTAACAAGCCAAGGAATAATTAAAACAATATCATTGCCATTAATTTACATTAAATATTATAATTTATATTTATATGGATCTATAAAGAATAATTGGAAAATCGTAAAGTAGGCAATTATGTAATTTCAATTAAAATTAGTCATCTATTGTTTTTTTTTTTTTTTTTGAAAAATCACATTTAATTGTTAACCTAACCGAAATTATAGGTATCTTTTATTATAGTACAAAACTCATGATAGACTACAAACGACAAATGTTTGAAAAAGTTTTCACTGAGATTTTAATTCAAATATTTTTTATAAACTTCCTCGTATTTGTAAGAATGTTAATTTTTATTTTTTTCCACAACATTTCACTTCCCATATCATGAATTCACCTAGTATATGACGGATTTTAATTAGGTAATTAACACATGTATATTTTATTTCTGTCGTGTTTTAGTCATGTAAGAACTGACATAATATGTATTTTTTTTTCCTACAACGTCTCGTGTTGGTCCTTACTTATTCGGCCAGTTAACCAATGTGCAAAAATGTTTTCGGACGCTTGTGAGTTGACCGCACGCTCCGTACATTCGTAAACGGTTATAATGACTGTGCGCAGTGGATAGGTATACCTCCTATACATATTATAATGTGGTGTTATAAATTATAATGTGTACGTGGGCGACCGCGGCCGGTAGCGCACCGCGTAATAATTCAAGCGGTTCGAAATAAATTAAACGAGAACCGTTTCGTCGTGTAGCGGCATTTGTGTTTACCTGGGTATAAAATCAAAAGCCGCAGCCCCGCCGGAAAACAAGCGGTGGTAGTGACCCCGGCGCTGATGGTAATGCGGGAGAAATGGCGGATGCGCGAAAATTCGCGTCGTGACTCCGAGCGTATATATTAAGGTATTTTATTCTTTCATCGTTGTTGGCCGGTATTTTATCATTAAACCTGGAAAAATATCCTTCCGAAATTTCAGCTTCCTCCTAGATCAAACCAGCTAATGTATGGTACAAGCCCAGTTTGTTTCCCATTAAATTAACACGGGGGTATGTTTTTACTCAAATAGAGCAGAAATGTGAGAATTTTTATTTTTTTTTTTTTTTGATTTCCGGTAAAATCGTTTAGTAGAAAATTTAATTTCCTACAAAAAAAGCTCCTAAGTACTAAATCCACGAATTTATTGCTTCCAAAAATTATGTTCACTATCGACTTTTATGTGATGGTTAAAACTAGTATATCTTTGAAAATAATGAACTCTTGAATTTAATATTAAGAACCATTTTTCTTAGAATCTATGAATTGCCATAAATTTTTCATTGCAAATTAAAAATTCTGCCAATAATCCATGTTTGACTATTATATACGTTGTTCTCCCCATGTTAATTAAATGGGAAACAAACCACTGTTTGAAAATATGGCACTCCATTCACTGGATTCATCTATGAAGCTGAAATTTTGGGAGAATCTTCTTTTGGTTCAATGCTAAAATATTAACCAACAGTACCAAAAAAAAACATCTTAGTATTATATATATATATATAATACAAAAACATTTATCATTTATACGTATTAAACCAGACTAAACGTCATAATCAAACTGTTGGATAATAATAAAATGTATAATAGTAGCTTTAACGCGTGTCTAATTGTCATAGTCATGTCAAAGCACGTGCGTTTTTGCACGCACACACACAGGTGCGTACACAAGGGGTGTTTTAAGGCTTTAACCTTCTCCGAAATTGTATGAAAATTAATAAATATAATTTTGTATTGTTAAATTCAATACAATAGTGTTTTATTTCAATGTGTAAACGGTAAATTTAATTTGTCTGTATTAATTATTAATGTTATTTAATATTAATTATAATAAGTAATATAGTATTAATTATGACTATATATATATATATATACATGTAAATTGTGGTATTAATACTGGCAAAGTAATAAATTGATTTACAAAATTACCAAAATTACCTCATAAATTTAATTTTTTATTACAGTATCGTATTTTATATTTTAGTTTACCATAATTTTCTACACTCTCATTAGAACTCTGTTCATGAGCTCGTGTTTAAATAAAATATTTGAATTTCATTCTCCAAATTCTATTTTATTATGTGTTATATGAACTTATAAACTGCACTCAATAATATTATAATGAAAATTAAAGTTTGAAATTATTTTATATTAAGACAAGAACAATGCAATATTTGTGCTACCGATATTTTCTGAAACAGGTACAACTGTTACAAATGTTATCTTAAACAAGACGCCCCCTCTCCGATATATATTTTTATGTGCGCACTAGTATATACATGCACACTAGAAAAGTAGATTCACGTTTAATATTGACATATTTTATTTTTATTTAGTTATACACCCAAACGGTTTGAAGCAAATATGGTTTTTGGAAAAACTCGAGCTTAAAATTAAGGTTTTTATGCATATTGTATTGCCGAAACCGCAATGAGTTTGAAATACCATTATCAAATCCTTTTACGGTTTTTATAAACCTTATTAAATAGCACCACGGGTATTCTTCACTCCTGAGTGGGGTACTCAGTGAGTGGACGACGGGCGTGGTGAATATTTGAAGAAATGATAAAAAGATCTGAAGCTCGAGTACACAACAATAGTCGTCAATAATTGCTTGTATATTTTATATTGAGTTTGTTTGGCGTTCGCCGTAGATAATTACATTCTTTTTGGAATTCGTCTACGATAAGGCATTGTAGACGTTTTCAAGGTTTGAGCATTGTTGCGATTGGGATAGGTAATAACAGAAAACCATGGGTCCGTTTCATCGTTCCTGAGAATATTATAAGACGTTAACTTTTTTGATGTTTAACGTGTTGAACTCCTTTGTGCTAAAGCTAGGAAATAGAGCTGCACCATTCATACTAGCATGCATGAAGGAAAAAGTGAATTTCACCAGATTTTCGATCAAAACCCCCCATAATACTTACTATAATACGAGTGGTGTACAGTAATGAATATAATCCACATGAATAGAACTACATTCGTCGCTGTTTTAATATATTATTTTATTATGTATACATATATGCGCGCGTGTGTGTGTGTGAGTGTGTGTGTGTGTATTGTGTACGGGACGCACGCGAACTCTTTTGCAGACGTCGAGCAGAACGGAACGTGACCGTATTCATCAAACGAGCGGCGAACGGCACCCTAAGGTTTCGGGTTTAGCGAAAACAAAAGGAATCGTGACGAAGCCTGCCGCTGACGATACGGTGCACGTGAAGGGGAGGGACGAGTGCTCGCTGACCGGTGCGGGAAAATACGCCAGGAATTCCGACCGCGCGCGCGCGCGCGAATTTCACAGACGCGTATAATAATAATATATCGTTACCATCACAGCCGCGGGCGACGCGTTTATTGCGCTATGGGGTCGGGCGAGTGGAACGGTTGGATAACAGGGAAGCGAGATGATTCGAGGGGGGGGGGAAAAAAACCTCCGAAACTACCGACTGTACATACCCTAAAACAAGAATAATATAAACAAGGTCCCCAGCTATGTGGGCGATTTTTAGCAAACATAAATCGCTGATAATAATTAGGTGTATCTGTGTGTGCGAATCACAGAAATGTTACGCGTTAATGTACTGATAAATGATAAATTATCGATAACAATGAAGTCATCCTATAGTTTGGTTTATCGAAGACTTTGTATAGGTACGCGTGCTTGCATCTATGAAGTACATTTTTATAACCTAATCCACATGTGCAAAATCTTAATAGATAAGAAATTCAATTACTCAATTTTAAATAATATTGTATTTTATTAATTTTTCAATAATATTGAAATTTCGAGTAACTGACATTTTCTTTTGGAGTGCATATTATATGAGAACACTTTTTAATGTTTTTTAGTGCCATAAGTCACAAACCCTGATTATTATCATTATTTTATGTTGCCACATAAATAAAGTGATGGTAAATATATCATAATACATAATAAATAAGGCTATGATTTCAATGCTCTACAAAAATCGCTAAAAATACTAAGTATAGTGAATCGGATTAAAAATGTCAATATTGCCAAACAAATATCATTAAGTATAATTCTCAAAAAATGTGTTTTATTTGTGTTATTTTATCTGTGGGTACAAGAAACAAACCAAAGAAATAACTAAAAAACGATTATTTTCGATGTCATTCAATTTGATATACCATATTTTAAATAATACTGTAAAACATTTTCAAATATTTATCGACATTTTTAAAACTTTTTCTAACATTTATAAATGTTATTAAATTTTTTTTAGTATACTACTAGAGCAAAAAAAAAAAAAAAAAAAAAAAGTACTTTTCTTATTTATTTTCTGTATTTTTTGATCAGCTAAAAGTTTGATTCCTCTCTGCACTGTTTGCTGCAGGCTATAGGTGTGTGTGTTTGGGGGGGGGGAGGGGGTGGAAAAGGTAACTAGAAGGACAAGAGGATTCGGGGGTGAAAAATGTACCATAATCGAATCGACCGATCGTGTACATAATAATAATATAAACACGATATCCCTCGCTG
Source organism: Stegophylla sp. TES_Ste_2020 (assembly GCA_025469315.1). Classification (NCBI taxonomy): domain Eukaryota; kingdom Metazoa; phylum Arthropoda; class Insecta; order Hemiptera; family Aphididae; genus Stegophylla; species Stegophylla sp. TES_Ste_2020. The sequence continues at coordinate 12,213 of JAIPRM010002084.1, read as the reverse complement.
TACGCGACTTTATACTTTTTGTCATTAAACAACGCGCGACCGTAACAAAGACTTAATTAATAATATTATTATTTTCATTGTATTCACGCACACCTATCCACGAGACCCTATATAATAAAAACTTGTCTCGTCGTTGTCGTCGTCGTTGAATAAAATCAGTACGACGCGAGACGGCAAAAAAAAAACAAAAAAACGACGAGACCGACTGAGTTTATATAATTTCACACGACTCTTGATCTCTTGGCGTCTCTTTCGTACGCTATTATACGCCCTTTACAAACGTACACCATGTTTCAAGTCCCGTATCAATCGTACTAACCCTTAAAATCTCGGTGGCATATTTTGATATACATTAATGTGGATTTTTCAACAATAATACTCACACAAAATAAGATTTGATTACGTTAATTTTAAAATATCAAAATCATTATTTCTTGTTTGAAAATATTAAAATCAATTATTTTCTTAGAATTCACATTTTGAAAATATCAAAATAACTATAATTGTTTTTAACCTTTTTTAAAGGTCAATTGAGTCATATTAATTTTGTAGTAAAAGTTGACATATTAGAGTAATTTAAGTTTTTCAAAACATTTTCAACAAAACGTTTTTATTAGAAATCAATTTTTGAAAGCATCAAAATAGGTATTTTTTTAACCTTTTCAAAAGGTCAATTAAAAAAAAAAAAAAGACTATAGATATATTTTAATAAAAAACTAACAGAGTTCGAGCAGGATATATTTTTGCTGAAAAGTGTCGACTATGGTTCTCGTGAAATCAAAATCTTAACCAGCTCTCTTATTCAGTCAATTTTTTGATAATTTTTTTTTTTTTTTTGGCCTCAGAATAAAGATTAAATAATTTTAAAATTTTCAAAAATTTAATTTTTTAATTTTTGAAAAATTAGAATATTGAAATTAACGTTTTAATAAAATATACATGTGTTAATTACCTAATTAAAATCCGTCATATACTAGGTGAATTCATGATATGGGAAGTGAAATGTTATGGAAAAAAATAAAAATTAACATTCTTACAAATACGAGGAAGTTTATAAAAAATATTTGAATTAAAATCTCAGTGAAAACTTTTTCAAACATTTGTCGTTTGTAGTCTATCATAAGTTTTGTACTATAATAAAAGACACCTATAATTTCGGTTAGATTAACAATTAAATGTGATTTTTCAAAAAAAAAAAACAATAGTTGACTAATTTTAATTGAAATTACATAATTGCCTACTATGTGTCATACTGTAAAATTAAAATAGAAAGTGGAATAATAAATAAATATTTCTATTTTCTATTATCACCTTCTATTTTAGCTTCCTGGTCAATGAAGTCCGTGAAGTAAGTTTAAAGTTTTTTATGAACATTTCATATTTTGAACGTATCGAGAAAAACTACACGAGGATTTTGTATAACATTATTTAGATATGTACAATTTGATTCGTGAAATGGTTGCTCTCGAAATCACCCCTTTCTAATATATCGATATGTTTCTAACTTCTGAGATAATTCGGGTGATACGTGGCATCTGGGACATACTGTATACATACAGTCAATGCGCGTACGTGTAAAATACATACATTAATATTATATGCGCATAAGGGATCGTACGCGATAACAATGGGTATAATTTATTTTTCGGTGGCCTTTATTACACTAGTGCATTTTGCCCGCGCGATACTTGGTCCGGAAACGCATATTTTTATTATTATTATTATTATTATTATTTTTTATGGATCACAAAGTCCGAGTGAACGTTGCCCGTTGGGATTATGCGCAGCACTGAATATATTTATACGGACGTATAATGTATAATATAAGCAGGAGGACATTTGCATTATACGCCGTCGCGAAACAACCCCCAGGTCCGGGGCACTTCAATTAGAAATGGTAATGCGTTTGTTATGCAAATGCAAAAGGTGGTTATTATATTATTGTTATATTATATTTTTTTTTTTTCGCGACCTTTATTTCTTCTTCCCAATACACGTCGTCTTCACCATCGTCCGTCCGCGCGCACGGACGTCGCACCGGTCTCTCGCCACGTATCTCCCATGCTTTCGCAACCCCAAAAACGACCGTATTCCGCGCTAAAAACCGCTCCGATTGTTGTACACCACAAACAATGTGCATGTTTAAAACGCACGTAGCATTGTACACGGTATCGTGTGACGTCACGGGTCCGGCGCCTTAATATCCCCGCGTACCGTGTAGATACAAGCCGTACATTATAATATATATATATACATATATTACATGACAATAATAATAGTGTAATCGTATTGTACGTCGTGTAATGTATCCCGTACTCGAAATTCGGAAACGACGGGCTTCTCTGACAAACGAGTTCTTCCGGTGGCCGCGCGAGAAACGAACGTGTTTTATTCGCTCTCTTTCCTCTTTTTTCCACAATGTAATATTCCCAACGCGAAACGTGTGTGCGTGGGGCTGTGAGAGAGCTGTGGACCACCGCATCTGTCGCGAATCCCACAAGTCCCTCGTCCGGTTAGGGTCGAAATCGTATATGCAAGACGTCCCGCCACAATACTACGCGTATACGTTTACCGAAGTCGTCGCATTCCTCCTGCATAAAGATCTGGCCGCATTCAAATAGGGGAAAAAATCCACCCAGGCCTCGTTACAAAAGATACCATATGTTGAACTCGGGGGGAGGGGGCGAAACACGATTGCGGACTCCTCAGAGGCCTCTAACAAAAGAGGTTTACGATTGTACGACGATGTTCCCGATGTTGTTTCCAGAATCATAGACACTGCGGTCAACGGTTACCCAACATACATCCGTCGCCTACCCTCCCCTGGGGGGAAGTTTGTAATTTGCATAAAAAAATATACATATATGTATTTTGCACCACCGCAGATATAGTAGAAAATATGATTTGCAACAAAGTTGACCGGTGGACGAAAATAAACCCGAATGTAAAATATTATATAAATTGTAATTTGCACCAAAATTAAAATCGGAATACTATTGTGTATGGATTGTCTTACATTGGATTTTTTTTTTTTTTTTTAATTTTAAATGCATATAGCCCTGTTTGCTTTACGTATATGACGATATAATTGACTGATTAAAGCCAGTATTTGTATATAAATCTTTGATTTAGGTATTAGCAAAATTTTTCCACAACAAATCGACTTTAATATTCCTATTTCCTATTTGTGCATTTTTTATAGATAGAAAAGTAGTGGCTTGCACAGGATTAAATGTGCAGGATGGGCGAAGCGTCAGTTTTGTGTTATAAAAGAATTCCAATCTTAAAAATAAAGAAAATTTTATAAGACAATGGTAAGTCAGGTACATATACATAATATATGTATAGTATTATGATTCAGAATATTGGATAATAGACGGAAAAATGGATCGAAAAATGAGTGTTACAGATATAAGAATGGCGGAGTGACTAGAAAAGACAGATTAAGATACATAAGAGGAAGTGTAGGGGTGACAATATGCGAGAGAACAGGTTAAGATAGAGTATAATTTGAGACATCTTCTGTTCTATAACTCCTAGTGTTTGCATATACAATCGATTTGACTGCTGACTGAAAATAGTTTAATATAAGCTTTTTTTTAATTTTGTAGAATTTATTCAATGTTTTGGTACGAAATTTTGGATAGAGTCTATAGTATTAATTACTTATTACTTCAAACGCATACTTTAGATCTTAATACAGCATTAGCTCTTATGAAGTCACTGAAGGAATAGACTAAAGTTTATTGATATAAAAAAAATAAATAAATAAATATTTTGTATTCAGCCAGTTTTTTATCGTTCATTATTGCGTTATTAACTTAATATTATGGCAACCTTTACGAAGAGAGCGATATAAATAAATATATCTACCTATCTAAATAGATCTAATAAATATATTCGTTTCTAAATAGTTATAAATTATAAATTTTCCCACTTAACATGTATTTTTTAGCTTCAATGTTTTGAACTAAACTCATAACGGGATCACAAAATTTCCTAGCACATGGGCCCCCATAATCTTAAATGCGTTCCTGCACGAAAGGCCCAAGTCGGTCGTCATTCTCACGTCCGAAGTGCACAGGACGTAGCAGCTGAATCCAAATCGGGATATAATCGTGCGTATTAGGTATGTATTATACTAAGTATTGTTTTCGCATAAAATTTAAATAAAAAGCGAATCCGCTAATTGACGACGACAACGCCGCTAGCCGACGGTGGTCCTCGTCCGTAACGCGCTCAATGGGAGAGAATGTAATTCGATCGAATCGGAATATATTATTACTATTATTATTTTTACACGCAACGCATAAAAACGGAATTTTATTTTTATTTTTTTTTTTTGTTGTCCCGTATAATACGCACCGCGGGACACGCGGTTCGTTTTTAATTATTTATTTTATTACGTCGTCGTATTTCAACCGAACGACGACGCCGGCGATTCCAATCGATGCCTCCTCGGCCAGTCTACGACGAGTTTACTACGACGGATTATCATTAATTAAAATCCAGTTTGCGACTCGGTCGAGCCATCAGCTGCTGTACAGCCGTGTACTATATTTTATTTAACGCACGAGGCGCGCATATTCTAATATTATTATGCTAGCGAATAAGCGTTTGGAACGAAAAAAAAAAAACACAAAATAACCATTATTTTCGGTTATTTATTATTGTCGTTTTATTGGCAGGTATTGGCGCGTTAATGAGTTATTTTCATTCGTTTCGGCGCGAGAATTAAACGAAAAGTTAAGTTTTTGATAAACGAATATTAATTAGTATATATGTATATGTGTATGTTATATATATGTGTGTGTGTGTGTTATTGACGAGCAGTGTTTATGGAAATTGTGTATTTATCCGTAGTCTGATAGGCATGGCCATGGAGTGTACAGAGAATGCGTTCACACAACCGAAAGTCTTTTCTAAGATATTTACAATAATTAGGGGTGAGAAGTTGTAAAAATCGCACAATTTTGATTATTTTTTTTTACTATATATCTTTTCGATTCTTTTTTGTTTCTATTTCCATGCGTATTTTACCATTTTTACATCCTATTTATAATCGTTTTTACTTAAATTTAAATCTTTTTTACGTTGATTTTGGAAAAACTATTGAGAATTTGGAAAAATCACCTCATTAGAGTAACATTATATTTAAGCTCTGATCTGTAAAATTGCTGGACGAAACTTTTGTAATAATTTTACTACTCTTAATTTTGATATTTAAAACAAATATCATTTTAAAACTACCAATATTTGGTTGAAATTTAAAAATATTTTCAAGGGATAAATGTGTAAGCATTGCACTCCAGCTAAAAATATATGATTGTGCCTATACGTACAGTGTAAGTCAAAGTTCAATTCATTGTTACTGTCAATCTCTTTCCACATGAATAAAATTGTTTCATAAAAAATATAACGAAATAAAATGTATTAAGAATAAAGAAGTAAATAGTAACTGTTAAGGATTCGAATTTCGAAAAAAATTACCTATGAATTGCATATTATATAAAATATGTATAAAAACATTATTTTGTATAATAATAATAAATATTTTGGTTAGATTCAGTGTATTAGACTGACATTAAAACTAATATTCAGGTCAAGCTAGAATGAGTGATAAAAATAAAAAAAACTTATTTTCAAAAGAGAACAATACATTTGAGTTACATTATTAATATATAACACCACGTGCTAAGGGGTAGTATTTTAGGATACATTTATGTCTTGTATATTTTTATAAATATGGATTTTTAAATTGTATTTTTTTTATTTTGTTTTTGCGTAAAAATATAAGAGACGAGCGAAGATAATTTGTTTTCCTAAAAAACAACAAAATTCAGTAATAATAAATGGTTTAAAAATTAATTTCGTTTGCAGATTTTCCTTATGTAATTTCCATACCTGACTGATTGAATCATAAAATTAATTGAAAACATGTTTTGCAAAACAAGTTTAAAAGTAGTAAAAACAGTAATATACAAAACAAATCAAATCGAGTTGTTTCCTTACGCATTGATTTGAATGTAGTATACTTTGTGGACGTAGGCATTGAGCCGTCTGATTTTTGTTTATCATTAAATTAAGTTGTCCATGCATAATTTATTAACGTTTTACTATGCTTTGGTAATTTTTCGTTTAATAATGTCATTCTTGTTGAAAGCAAATAATAAAATGCATTTTAATAATTTTTAATTTACCTACGGTAATAATTATTTCAAGAAAACTGTATATTTCATATATTTATTACCTTGTATACCTAGTGTCTTGTATCTTAAGCAAAAATATATGTTGTATGTTGTTTATTTTTGAAAATTTTGAATGAATCTTATGACTAAAGATGAAATTGATGTATTTAGTATCTAGATACCTTCTTTTTCTTCGAGTACCTCACCCATCCCTATAACGTACAATATTATTTTGATTACTTTCAAAATGAAAAGTTTTAAATTCATTTGGATTATGCTTAACGCATACAAAGTAAATTGTTGTACCTATAATATTTAATATTTGACTATAAAAAAAAAAAAAAAAAACCTAAAAGTCTCAGGTAAAATAATTATTCAAATTTATAATTTCGAGCATACGTTTCGAATCTATTTAGACTTTCAAAAGCACAAAGTAATGCTATTTATCCATCACTGTAGTCGAACATTATACCACGGAGTAAGGTATCCGCTTTATCCCCGAGACTAAGGGCGGATCCAGGGAGGAGCGATCAGTGTGATCACCGCCTCCGTTCGCTAAAAAAACCCACTGGATATCGGGTTTGTTATAGTCTTGTCTGTAATATTATGATATCATTTATTTGTCCCTTATGTCATTTATAGTTCCAAGTTGGAAAATTACGAAATCTAGTAGCACATACCTTTATTCCATGATTTTTCAATAATTGAAAAAAATATTAAAATTAATAAATTCATTTTTAGATTTTGTGTGGAGTGGAAATGCTATAGTCGTTTTACAAATATATATTTTTTTTTTTATTCTTTCTTTTCTTTCTTATTTATTTTTATGGAAACACTTTTTTTACATAAATACTCGTTCAAAAGTTCTATACAGCCAGTTTTTAGATCAGAAATTGCATTTCAGTGATACTGCTGAAAGCGAATTTTTCAAAATTCTCGATACATTTTCCAAATATAATTAGTAGGTAACTGCCGAAAATTGGTAAAAACGACCTTTTTTTTTTTTTAGAACAATTGTTGATAACTTTTTAATTACTTTGTTTTAACTAATATCGGCTCTCATTATAATATAATATATCAATAAATGATACTGTTTCCATACATTTTTGAAAATGACTGGGTATATAATAATAATATATATTAATATATTATACAGAATTGAACAATTTATAAGGAAATATTTGATTATTGTGAAAACCAACTTTATAAATTTGTTATAAAATTTTAATTTGTTTATTATAAGGTGGTAATACAAAATATGTGGAGCTCCCTGCTACCAAACATTTATTAGATTCTGAACGAAGTGAAGAAGCTAGTGTTTTACAATGATGTTTATTTTTTCTGTGTACAACTTTTCGTATGGAAATAATTGTTCAAAAGTTTCGATGAGTAACTTTTTGAAACCGGATTTTCCTCTAGATTGTACTTTAGAGAGGTAATTTTTTGAATTTCTCAATTGTTCAATTTTTTTTTTTTTTTTTTGAAAAAACTACCTAAAATTTGTCAAAAACTACTCGGAAACCATCATTTTTTGATCCGAACTATATGAAAAAACTTCCTTCGTTCAAAATCGTTTTATTGAAGAAATGATTTATCGTTTCTTTAAAATTCAATACACCCGACAAAAGAGAATGCCACCCGTCGTGCGAAGTATGTCCGGCCTTTTACGTATTCATGTGTTCTTTACACATTTTCGAAAACAAACCCCTCCGTTATTTTGTTATTCTGGATCCGCCTCTGCCCGAGACGAGTGTGTGGAAGCGATTCGATACGGTTAGGCTAGGTTTACCGGAGGAAAAGAGAAAAATCGACCGTTTTTGCGATTTTAAATTTTGCACCCGCGCGTTCTGTATCGTTCCGTATAATACACGTTCTGTATCGGGTTACGCGCACATTTCGCGCACACTGGACAAAAACGACTCGTACACAATATGCGCGCACACACACACACACGCATTAGATAAAGTTTGTCGAAACCAATAAAGATTCATAATAGTATACATATATATATATATATACATTTTACACAATACGGTCGTTTCGAACGTAACTGATATTTAGCCGTCGTGTGCCCTTTATACGATCGAGGAGGGTTAAAATATTATGTTTAAGGGTCATGTTTGTTCATGTGAAACGCATAAAGTCGGCCGACATATGGTGCGGCGGCGGCGGCGGCGAGGCCGGAGAAGCCCCCCGAGTGTGTGTGTGTGTGTGTGTGTGTGTGTATACAATTCGTTAAGCCCCGAGCCGGTCGGCTGATTACGACGAGGATGGTTAAAAAGAGATTTATTTATTTTTTTTTTCATTCCATTAATTATATAACGATCTTAATATAATGCGGTGCTGGGGAATCAGTGTTTTCCGTCTCTAAACGCTGGGGAATATACAAGAACACGTCTACGCAGGAACAGCAGCAGTCGCGGACCGAAAATTAAACGTGAAAAAAATGGTAACGTCGTCGAGCTCGGTTTGGATCTGTCGGTTAATGTTTATCATCGGTATATTTATCAGCATTAACTAGCTCGAGAACATTCCCCCGAACACGTGGGAAAAATTGTATTCGACCATTATAGAAACGATTTAATTGGGAGTCTATTAAAATTGTATGTAAAACATAATTCAAAGAAACCAGCAATTTATTATCAAAAAAAAAAATGCATATAAAAACTGCAGTTCGTATCATAGTTAATGACTCCCGATTGTAATATATGGATCAATCGAATTATAAAAAGTCAATATGAATCGAGTAATATTTTTGTTAAAATTTGATAGAAAATAGTACAACGTATAATATAGACAATTAAGTCGTTTTTGTTTTTGTTTTGTAACAATGTGAAACTCAAAAAAACCAATTATATACCCCCGGGAACTCCGTACACCAGACACCAGTTCAGTTAGTTTACGTATTCACTATTATCATTTAATTTGTGTTAATGAACTATGCTAAATAAATAATTATTATACCCGTTTTATTTTGTTTTTCCCGGGTCATATCATATATAATATAGTATGGATATATGTAGATTACAAATACAGATAACTAGATATGATTAGTTATAGAAATTTCATATTTTTGTCAGTGTCTTCTGCTTATAGCTAGTTAAGCTAAAATATGTTCCGTAACCTAGTAATAATAAGTTCATATTAATGATTTTTTTTTTTAGTAAAATATGTAAGCAAAAATTGAGCAAAAAATATAAATTTATATGTATACAAAAAAAAAAAAAAATAAAAAATGTGAATATTACAATATTGCTTTTATAAAATGTCTTCCATTCGTTTATCAAGACAGTTTGTTTTCACCCCTATTGCTTATGATTTAAAAATTTTCCGACTTTATTTTTTCTTACGTCCACTGTACTTGTCTGCAGATACTTTAACCGTACCTACAAGGCTACAAAACTTAACGTTTTAAATCAATTTAAATGAGTCTAAGTGAAATATTAATACATTATTTTTGTAGCGTTATTGTATAGTTACAAAATTAACTCGCTATAGCCGAAAAGTTAAACTACATATAATAACTTATATCAATACGCAAATTATTTTGTATTTAATTTTACTTTGCATATTATCATAAAACGAATTGCAACTTGACACGAATTATTTTGAATGTGTGCATTTTTTTTTTTTTTTTTCGTTCACTAGGAACAATGAAATATCAAATATTACAACGAAACTTTTGAAAATTAAACGTCATATAAAGTTTTAACCCTATTAATTAACGAATACTATCCGTTTCCCGGACACACACACACACACACACACACAGCTTTGCACATACTTTACACGACTCTACTGTGTGCCGAAATTAATACACGTGCGTTCAAAAGTTTTTGCAATTCGATCACGCGCGCGCGCCACCGGTTGATTAGTAATTTAAACGTTACAGACGCTTCGCCGAGTCCAAAATTTTGAACAATGCCCCGGGAGCAAAGCGCCCATAATGGGAGGTGGGAGGGGACGATGCAGCTAGGGGTCAACTGTCACGGTTCACGGCGAGTTTAACGACGTTTTCGATTAATCTCGTCGGGTCGTCGTCATTCTCAGACACAAGCGCGCGCACACATACCGACGGCAAAGTCGCGCCTGTACACGCGCTGCGACACGTGGAATCGCTTGGGAATAGTTTCGAGAGGGGGGAGAAACGTCTGACAAAAAATTGCTTGGTCAAGAAGAAACGCGTCGCGTCGGGACGGAATCGATAATTTTTCATTATTTCGGTCTCGCAAAGTTGGGAAAACTTTCAAGCACGTATACGTTATGATATAATCGTCGGAACGGAAGCGTGAAATGCGACGTTATTGCGCCCATATATACCACGCGTAGCTACCCACATGACGTGATATAATAATAATAATAATAATAATAATAATAATAATTGTACACAAATATGGAATTTACGCTTACAAACTATCGTTATCACTACGCTTTTTGGGCGATAAGAATGGCGTACAGAAAAAGTCCCGAGCAGACTACTTGACTTCGAGGATTTCATTATTTACAAATTTTATGCTGTGTATCTAGTTTTCGAAAATTTGCCAAGGGACTGCAAATTGTTAATCTGACTCAAATGTCATACAATAATCAGGGATGGGGGTGCATTACTCGATTACTCGTATCAGGTTACAGGTTATTCTTATACATCTAGTTACAATAAGTTGTTTTAGAAATTTGTAACCGGCTAAAATATTACTTAATTACATTCAAAGTTACTAGTTACTTTTTTAATTATTTATTCTTCAATCTTCATCAATATTTTTATGGCAATTATAAACAATTAAATAAACATATTGCCATAATATATACACGGCACAAATAGTGAATAACAATAACGATTTTAGTAATTTTTTTTTTAATGTAAAATGATTAAAAAATTAGATGTAATTTTTCATTTTTTTGTCAAAATTTGTCTGATTAGTAAAGCATTTATTTTATTTAAATAGATTTTTGAGACTATCTCAATAAAACTTGAAGCATTGATAAAAAATAATAAGAAAACTATTCGATTAATATTTTGATTAAGGAATATTTTTACCGGACACTTTTTAACCAATGTATAACTTGGGATAAAAGTATATTTTACTTAAAGTTTCATTTAAAAGTTACTTAAAAATTATGTAAATCTCATTATAAGTTACATAAGTTACAAATATAATTCAGTCAGTCACTTTGTTACATATTTTAACTAATTACTGCTTAGCCCTGATAATAATTATGACAAAAATTAATAATATTATATTGATTATTCTACATCTGTAGACTCAGTGGTGTTGTATTTCCGTGGTCAAGGTCTGGAGTTTTTGTACATCGTATTGAATTATTTTACTAAAGTTAAGATCATAAATAATTGAATTACAAAAAAAAAATAAATAATCAATAATACAAGATAAAGTCCGGCTTAACTCCATAGACTTTTGCTTATCCTTTTCTTCTTATTATTATTATTATTATTTTTTTAAGCATTTAAACTAGGGTGACCATACGTCCTGTTTTATACAGGATTGTCCTTTATTTCGGCTCTGTGTCCTGTTGCCCTGACAAATTTCTCTCGGGATGCTATTTGTCCCGTGATTTCAAGTCTGTCCCATATTAATCCCGTTTTTTGACTTACTGTTGATTTAACATTTTTGAAATGAAATAATTGAATAAAATAATGTAAGAATTTAAAAATCTTGTTGATACCATTAGATCAATTATAATCTTAAAATGAATTAACAAGTTTTTTTTAGAAAGTAAAGTATACAATGTACATGAATAAAGGGTTTAAAGAAATTTTAAAAAGTATCAATTTAGTTTAATTATGTTATTTTATGTTTTTCAAAATAATATTTTTATGTGAATAAATTTAATCTATAATAGGTAGTTTAAAAATTATACTTTTTTACGATTCAAAAACATAAAAAAAAATTATTTATTTATTGAATAATTTCCAACTACTACAATTATTCTTAAAACAAACTTATCAATATAACAAAAGAGTTGGTCACCTCCAAGCCAGTGGCTGTGCGGAGATGAGAGTTCC